>NW_024121566.1:2334505-2379788 GCF_016745375.1 Pimephales promelas
AAACCCAGCCAACATTGTCAACCGTGTTAATCCGTCAACTGTGTTACATTTCTTCAATTTTAGGACCTTATGCTTACTGTAGACCTTGAACATGTCTCCACATTACCTTGATCAACTCGTGTTTTTATACATTTTCTCTACATTTTTTGTAAATATAATATCTAAAGTACACAAGACTATGTTGATAACACAAAATCACGTAATTGTACTAGACATGTGGGAAATTAGTGTGGGGAAAAAATAAATACTCTAAACCCTAAGTAGAGTTACACAACTTTACAACTGAGAAAGTCAAAAAGCGTTACGTTGTTGTGACGCTGTGCGGAGAAATAGAGCTGAGGCTGGATCCAAACGCAGTGTAGCTTTATTAACAAACTTGGAACAGGAAACAAGACAAGAAGCAAGACTCGAGAATTCAAAAACACCAACGTTCACATACATAAATTCAACCAACAAAGACAGGGCAGAAACACAGGGCTTAAATAATCAAGGACAAACGAGCTATACAAGATAACAAGGGGGCGTGAGAAATAAGAAACACCTGCGACAAATAATCGACGGGGAATCACTAATAACGAAAACACACAAAACCACATCATGACATAGCCTCCCCCTATGGGCGGCTCCCGACGCCCATAAAAACAACAAAAAGTTCAGGAGGGCGGTAAAGCGGAGACAGTCTTGGGGGAGGGACGGAGGGCCGGGCCCGTGCAGGGGAACGGGACCAGGAGGTAGCCAAGGCGGACCTGGGCCGCAGAGCGTGGGCATAACAGACTGGGCTGGAGACCAGGGCGGAGCAGGACGAGGCCAGGGCCAGGGCGGAGCAGGACGACGGAGCAGGATGTCAACGTCGCCTCCATGGCCCCCACAGAGTACCTACTGCCCCCCCCCAAAAAATACTTGGGGAAATCTACGGGGGGAACCTCCGGACAGTAGACAGGCTCAGGAAACGCCTCCAGGAGCTTGAAAGCCGGCAGGGCGAGGCGCAGAGGCGGGGCCGGCAGGGCGACAAGTCTGGGCACGCTCACCGCGGCCTGGCGAACCGAACAAGTCCTCATTCTCCTCCTCCTGCGGCGGTGCGTCACAGAGCTAGACACATTCGCTGGGCTGGACAACTCGCTCACTTGAACTGGAGATTCAGCGCTCACTTGAACTGGAGATTCAGCGCTCACTTGAACTGGAGATTCAGCGCTCACTTGAACTGGAGATTTAGCACTCACTTGAACAGGAGACTCAGCACTCACTTGAACAGGAGACTCAGCACTCACTTGAACAGGAGACTCAGCACTCACTTGAACAGGAGACTCACTCACTTGAACTGGAGATTCACTCACTTGAACAGGATCACTTACTTGAACTGAAGATTCACTCACTTGAACAGGAGATTCCCTCGCGGGGCTCACGTGAATCGCGGGCTCGGCTGGGCTGACGTGAACCAGCGGTGAAGACGACGAGGGCTTCGCAGGTAATGTGAACACGGGAGATGTCGAGTAGAACGAGCCAGTAATGGAGAAGAGATCCTCCAAAGAACAAGCCCGACCTATATACCGGTCAAGAGTCCAGTTGGGAAGGTCCCGCGGCATCCATCGAGCGATCCGAGAAACAGGCCCATGAGCTGGATATCATCTAGCGCTCCCAGATGGCAAATGGACAGAAAATCCTTCGCGTACCTCTGGACGGACTGGCCCTCTTGCAATAACGTCGACAGGTACTCTCCCAGAGCCCGGTTGCTGACAACTGCTGGACCCATTTTGAGGTTGGTTGTTCTGTGACGCTGTGCGGAGAAATAGAGCTGAGGCTGGATCCAAACGCAGTGTAGCTTTATTAACAAACTTGGAACAGGAAACAAGACAAGAAGCTAGACTCGAGAATTCAAAAACACCAACGTTCACATACATAAATTCAACAACCAACAAAGACAGGGCAGAAACACATGGCTTAAATAATCAAGGACAAACGAGCTAGACACGATAACAAGGGGGCGTGAGAAATAAGAAACACCTGGGACAAATAATCGACGGGGAATCACTAATAACGAAAACACACAAAACCACATCATGACAGTTGTCCCCCACTCTCCCCTACTTCTCAAGGTTGAATAATTCATCCACAATTCATACAGTACAACACAACTGAGGTGAAAGAAGGCTTGTGCTGTATGAACTCGAAAAGTGTTGTACTGTATGAACTGGAAAAGTCATTGAAAAATGTAATCAAGTTTTTTAAAAAATGGTTCAAAAGCTTATGTCATTTCATATTATGTATTTAAGGGTCAACTTCCGGTTTGATGCCTGCTGCCACCTACATGATGTCACACAAATGAGGGTATCCAATTTTGATTATGAGGTCACAGCAAGGTTTCAGTAAAAAAAGTTTTTATTTTTTACTCATTAGGTGAGAAAAACTCTTTATTATATTGTCCCATTTTCCCTTATGTTCCAATCACTCTTAATTCCTTCAGATTTTTATCATATTACTGTTGACATCAATCTGACTACAGTAAATAACGGGATGATTAAAGAAAGATTTGGCCTATTCATGCAGCCGATTTCAATGGCTACCCAGGTCATTTTGAACAATTTTTTTTCAGGTTCAAGAAGATCGTTTGTTTTTTTTTTTGTTTTTTTTGTGGTGTTCATCACCATGGTTATTTAATGCTAACCTGCCCTCAGCAAATCACTCCTCCTGTATCAGCCCCTGACCGTAAATTTAGGTAGGTGTGATGAAATAGCTCGGAAACAATAGCAAGTAAAAGCTGTTTATTTATGCTGGTCAGATGACATAACACAGGTCGGGGAACAAACACTCAGATAAAGATGAGACACAGGCACGTTGATGGGCAACCCGGAGAGATGTGGTGATGATCGGCATGCTAAGTGTCAGGAACCAGGAACCAGGAACAATAAACAATCCAGAATGTGAACGGCGAAGACGACGAGGATCACAAAGACTGGAAAGCCACACGAGTAGAAGACTAAAGCCACACAGGAACGGAACACGACACCGGGGAAGCCACAACTATCTGACAACATGAGATGGAAATTACTGACAATATAGAGCGGTGATGAACCGCAGCTAGTGCTGACCACAGACTAGAAGCTCTATTGGCTTTATGCACAGCTGCACTACTTCCTGAACTTAAGCCAGCTCCTTGTTTCCTTTCTGCCATTATTGGACAAATTGATTAATTCAGGTGTGCCGGACCTCAGTCTCAGTCACGGCAACAATAATCAGACACACCTGAATTAATCAAGTTTGGCCAATAATGGCATACAGGAAACAAGGAGCTGGCTTAAGTTCAAGAAGTAGTGCAGCTGTGCATAAAGTCAATTGGCCGCTGGAAACCAAGAAATCCGGCCGCCATCTTGAACCGGTCGTATTCCTAGTTTTGTTGCATGGCAGCAGATAAGATGTCAGAGCATTGTGGAGCATTTTCCTGTTCTAATCGCCGGACCATCGAAAACGAATCGGTTACCTAACGTAACCTCGGGTCTCTCTAGATGAGGGAACGAGTATTGCGTAAGCTAGCTTACGCTACAGGAAAGATTCATCTTTGCTGAGAAGTTGAAGCCAAAAAATTATTCCATAATTTTGTAATCATTGTCAACGCAGTATCTCTGAGGCAGACCATGAGCGGGGCTAGCTAGCAGCTCATTGGTTCGCTCAGAGAGAATGCACGAACCTATGGGAGAGCGGCGCTGAGCCCGCGGCCAATGAGCGGACGGCACTCGCTCATTGCGTCAGAGCCCGCTGAAAGGGGCGTGGCTACAGTGTATAAAACTGGCTCTCCCAGGCTCGGTAGTTGATTTCTTTCAGCATGAAGCGAAACGCTGATGGCGCAAGCACGGCCGGGAACGCAATACTCGTTCCCTCATCTAGAGAGAACCGAGGTTACGCTAGGTAACCGATTCGTTCTCTTACGAGAGGTTCTCTCGTATTGCGTAAGCTAGCTTACGCTACGGGAACATCTGGTCAACGCCGTGCGCGCTATGTAACCACTAAGCATCCCAGGGGGAAAAACGCCGGGGGAATCATAAGGTGGAAGAAGACAATAAGGCGGCCAGCATAGCGGCCGTTATCATCTAATGCAAAACGCCCTAAAGGCGGCCGGCATAGCGGGCCGTGAACGTATAGCGCATAAGCACATAGGGGGAAGCACAAGGGGCGAACCGGCTGTGATAGGACTCCCAATAGTGCAGCTTCTTATAGGAGAGCTGTATAGTACTAGACCGCCAGTAATTTAGCCTGTAAGGCGGGAACTTCCAAGTTATAGAATCTGATAAAGGTGGAAGGGGAGGCCCATCCCGCAGCCACGCAAATGTCGTGAATGGAAATTCCGCAGGACCATGCCCACGATGAGGCCATGCCTCTGGTGGAATGAGCCCTGACGCCCAGCGGGCAAGGCAGGTCTTTTAAGGCGTAAGCAGAAGCAATAGCATCCACTATCCACCTAGACAGTGTCTGTTTAGAGGCAGCTAGACCCTTGGTGCGGACGCCGAACGACACAAACAGCTGCTCCGAGCGTCTGAACGCAGCAGCGCGTGTAGTGTACACTCTCAGAGCCCGGACCGGGCAGAGGCGATCCGTGTCACGTTCGCTATCGGATGCAGGCAGCGCCGATAGAGAGATCACTTGCTCCCTGAAGGGGGTACCAATCGCTTTTGGAACAACCGTGTCTAGGTTTCAGAATGACAATGGAGTCATTAGGTCCAAACTCAAGGCACGCGGCGCTAGAAGACAGCGCGTGAATGTCCCCCACGCGTTTTACTGAGGCGAGGGCAGTCAGAAAAACGTTTTTTAGCGAGAGGTATTTTAGCTCCACGGACTCGAGTGGTTCAAACGGTGGGGCTTTCAAAGCTTCTAGAACTATAGAAAGATCCCAGATCGGCACCGTGGGGGGGCGAGGGGGGTTCATCCTTCTGGCTCCCCTGAGGAAGCGGATGATTAGCTAGTCTTTGCCCAAAGACTGGGCGCGCCGGGGTTCAACGAACGCCGCGACGGCTGCCACGTAAACCTTTAGAGTGGATGGGGACCTGCCCTTATCCAGCATCTCCTGAAGGAACACGAGCAAAGACGAAACCTCACACGTCCGTGGGTCCAAGTTTTTGTCGGTGCACCATCTAGAAAACTTTCTAGTAGATTCCGCTCTGGCATGTTTGATCGTGTTCAGAACTCCTTTTGGTCAAATCGACGAGTAGTCGTTGGTCACCCATGCATGAAGCGCCCAGCGCTGTGGATGGGGATGCCAGATCGAGCCGCGAGCTTGAGTGAGGAGATCTGCTCTGATTGGAATGGGCCACGGGGCTGTCCGTGACAGCTGCGTAAGCTCCGGGAACCAAATCTGATTCTCCCAGCGCGGGGCTATGAGGAGCACCGAGTGGCGTGTGTCCCTGATTCTCTGAATGACCTGCGGTAGCAGAGAAATCGGGGGAAAAGCATAGAGCGGGCGGCGGGGCCAATCCTGGGCTAACGCGTCCTCGCTCTTCGAAAAGAATATCGGGCAGTGAGCGTTCTCTTCTGACGCGAAAAGATCTATCTCTGCTCTGCCGAATAGGCGCCACAATGTTTGAACTGTTTGAGTGTGCAGGGACCATTCTCCGGGGGAGACAAGGTTCCTGGACAGCATGTCTGGACCGTCGTTCAGATGGCCCGGTACGTGCGTCGCTCTGAGCGAGAACAGGTGGGACCACAATAGGATGCGGCGCGTCAGATGAAAGAGATTCTAGGATCTGACCCTGCCCTGACGGTTGATGTAAGATACCACGGCCGTATTGTCTGAGCGAATCAGGACGTGGTGACCGTGTATGCGCGGGAGGAAAACGCCGCAGCGCGTTCTCGACCGCTATCATCTCCAGACAGTTTATGTGTAGGGAACTCTCCTGGCTCGACCACTGGCCAGTGGCCGGTGAGCCCTTGCAGACCGCACCCCAACCCGTGTTGGATGCATCCGTCGAGATGACTTTTCGGCGAGAAAAGGTTCCCATGGTAACGCCCCTCTGAAACCACTCGGTTACTGACCATGGTTGCAGTGCAGTGATACATGTCTGTGTAACCTTGATAATCTGGCGGCCCGTAGTCCACTCGCGGTGGGGTACGCGGCTCTTCAACCAGAGTTGAAGGGGGCGCATGTGAAGGAGACCCAGGTGTAGCACAGCGGAGGCTGAGGCCATATAACCCAGCATCCTCTGAAAGGATTTCAGGGGTGTGTGGGTACCCATCCGAAAGGAGGCGGCTAGACGCTGAACACGGCGCGCGCGCTGTGCGGATAAGCGAGCCTTCATTGTGATCGAGTTCAAATCTATTCCAAGGAAAGAAATAGTTTGACTGGGCTGGAGAGAGCTCTTTGTCCAGTTGACAGATAGTCCCAGCGCTTTCAGATGGTTTAGGAGAACTGCGCGGTGCGACAGAAGCTCTGTCTGAGATTGTGCTACAATCAGCCAGTCGTCCAGATAGTTTAAAATGCGCAGCCCCTGACTCCGCAGGGGGGCGAGCGCTGTATCCATGCACTTCGTGAACGTACGGGGTGCTAAGGATAGGCCGAACGGGAGAACGGCATATTGGTAAACCTGACCCTCGAAGGCGAAACGTAGGAATGGCCTGTGACGAGGATTTATCTGGATCTGGAAATAGGTGTCTTTCAGGTCTAGAGAGATGAACTAGTCCCCCTGGCGGACGTGTGCGAGGAGTTTTCTGACTGTGAGCATTTTGAACGGTCTCTTCATGAGCGCTTTGTTCAAGACCCTGAGATCTAAGATCGGCCTGAGGCCACCGTCTTTCTTGGGAACAAGAAAAAAACGGCCGTAAAACCCCGACTCGGTCATGGATGGCGGAACTCTCTCTATTGCGCCCTTCTGCAGCAGCTTCGCTATTTCTGAGCGGAGCGTGTTCATCGCAGCTGGACTGGCAGTGGATTCGAGCCGAACGCGCGAACGGGGCGGGCGGCGACGAAACTGTAATAGATAGCCATTCTTTATGATGCTTAAAACCCACGGGGAGATGCCGGGGATGGCTTCCCACGCTTCGCAGCATGCGGCTAGCGGATGAATGGCAGTTTCGCCCTGATTGCTGCACATAGCGGGCTGAACACTGTGTGTGGGCGCGCTTAGAGTGTGTGTGGCAACGGGACTTACACTCAGAGAGGAGTTTTTGGGCCGTGAGACAGAGCGAGCAGAGGGGGGACACGCGCACGGGCTCATGGGCGTGTTTATGTTTTCTGCTACTAGAGCGGACAGTGGCCGCTCTGTGAGACTGGGCTCTGTGGGAGACACGGGGCATATGGTGCTTGTGTGTATGAGTGAACACATGCTTGTGGGCACATTTTTTACACTTGAGGCTTTTATGCTCTTTTTGTGAACTCTCTGGGTAGCCGTGAATACGGCTTTTTGTCGCTCGCAAGCGGGCAGAGAAACCGGCTTGTTTGTGGCGGTAAACACTACTGTAGTCGGCGAGGCTTCGGGGACTAGCAGAGGACGAAACTTTGACGGCGTTCCGGCCGCAGCGGGAGAGAGCCGTCTTTTTCTCAGCTGTGCTAGGCAGACTTTTGTTGATCAGGCTTCAGCGTGATCTTGGGTCGAGGCCCCCGGGGAGGAGGCTGTCTGCGGCGGCTGTCAGAGCGAGAGCGAGGGTGGCCGCCCTGACTACGCTGGGGCTGCTGAGCTTGCTGAGGCGGGCTCTGTTGCGGGGTTCTGGCAAGGGGCTCGCGAGGGCGGCCTGCAGAAGTGCTGGCGCGGCGGGGCAGGAACATGTTCATGGCCTGGGTGGCGTTTTGTACCTCGTAGAAGCGGTCGACGATGCCCATGACGGCAGATCCGAAGAGGCCAGTCGGAGAGATAGGCGCGTTGAGGAAAACGGCGCGTTCTGAATCTCTCATGTCGGCCAGCATGAGCCACAAGTGTCTCTCAGCGACACAGAGGTTGGCCATACATTTCCCCAGGGCTTGTGCGGCGGCTTTAGTGGCGCGAAGGGAGAGGTCCGTCGCGCTTCTCAAATCCGAAAGGGTGGGCGGGTTCCTACCGCTCTTCGCCATCTCGCACAAGATGTCGCTCTGTAGCACTTGGAGGACAGACATGGAATGCAGCGCTGAAACGGCCTGTCCGGCGGCGGCGTAAGCGCGAGCATGAAAAGTGGAGGTCGCTCTGCACGCTTTAGAAGGAAGCGTAGGGGAAGACCGCCATCTAGCAGAGGGCGGGCAAAGGTGAGCGGCGACCAGGTCCTCGACGGGCGGCATGGCAGTATATCCCCTCTCGGCGGCTCCGTCGGAGCGGTTTCGAGCCGAAAGAGGGGCATTCCAAGACTTGGTGAGCTCGTTATGTAGCTCAGGCAGGAATGGTGCAGCCCGGCTGCAGGCGGGGGCCGGGCGCCGGTGCAGGAATTTACCATCCATGCGATTCGGTGGTTGCATGGGGGGAGGCGACCACTCGAGTCCCAGGCGGTCGACAGCCTGTGAGAGGAGACGCAGGAGTTCCTCTTCAATGCCGGCGCGGATCCCCGCGGACTCTCTCGTCGAAGAATCGATCGACGACCAGTCCTCGCTGTCCGAAGCGTGCAGCGAACAAGAGTCCTTCTCATCCGCGGTGTCATCGGAGGCGACAGAGCGGCCACTCGGCGGCAACTGTATGTCCGGCTGGGGCGGAGAGGGAGAGCGGTCGGTGGGCGGCAGCAGCGGCCCGCATGGATCCGCAGGGGGCTCCGGCGGCCTCTGGGAGCGGCGTTTTTTCTTCCGCGGCGACGTGAGAGGCGGCGCGGGAGCGGTCTTGACCGCCTGCAGTCGTGCCCGCAGGGAGGACAGAGGCAGGTCTTCGCAGTGGTCGCATCCTCCGTTGGCGAGGGCGAGCTCTGCGTGTTCCACTCCGAGGCAGAGAGCGCAGATGGGATGGCGGTCTCCTTCTTCGAGTGGAGAGCGGCTTGAGCCGCAGAAACGAGGCATCTTGAAAAAGATGCTCGAGCTCTTTTGTGAGGAATAACAGAAAGGATACGACGTCGGACGGCGCTAGCTTGCAGGACGGCTGAAGGTGGCAGACGGCCGGCTTCCTCAGTCTCTGGAGCTCGCTAGAAGGTGCCTTCTTCGACGACGGCGGCTTCTTCCCAGGACAGCGGATGCGTGTAGCTCGCTGAATGATGAAGAATCAACTACCGAGCCTGGGAGAGCCAGTTTTATACACTGTAGCCACGCCCCTTTCGGCGGGCTCTGACGCAATGAGCGAGCGCCGTCCGCTCATTGGCCGCGGGCTCAGCGCCGCTCTCCCATAGGTTCATGCATTCTCTCTGAGCGAACCAATGAGCTGCTAGCTAGCCCCGCTCATGGTCTGCCTCAGAGATACTGCGTTGACAATGATTACAAAATTATGGAATAATTTTTTGGCTTCAACTTCTCAGCAAAGATGAATCTTTCCCGTAGCGTAAGCTAGCTTACGCAATACGAGAGAACCTCTCGTAAGAGAACAGGGCTTTTCACCAGTCTTAACATTACCATACTATTGGTTGTATTTTGTGAATAGAATATTACCAGATAATCGAGAAGGAGCAAGGATATTTGCTATTACTGTACTGAAATCATTGTGAAATGCTGTTTACTGCATCAGCTGGTGTTCACCCGGCATGGAGAGGTGGGGTAACTGTTAAAGTAATAATTACAAGAGCTTCTAGGTTATCAGATAAGCATTCAACTGCCCTGTTGTATATGTTATTTGTGTTTGCGCACATGATATCAGGAAGCAATGTAATACACGCATGACAGCGATGCGCAAATTGAGTTACCCCTCCAACTTCTAGTTTTATTGATAACCTATATCTTATCACATGTGATTTGGCTATTGATATTACTGTAGTAAAATTAAATTATTAACTTACTCCATCTACCCTTGTAAAGTTAATCCGAATAGGGCTTTAGTCTCAACATTTTCCCCTCCCACATCCACATACAATAAAGGTATGGCTTAAAGTTGTCTGAATTTAATTTTTAGAAATTACTGATGCAAACACTTTGAAAAGCTTCTTCTCAATTTTTATTACTGGTGGCTGTGTTCTGTGTGTGTGAAAGTGTGTGTGTGTGTGAGAGAGAGAGAGAGAGAGAGAGAGAGAGAGAAGAGAGAGAAGAGAGAGAGAGAGAGAGAGAGAGAGAGAGAGAGAGAGTGTCTATTTGTGTGAATGTGCGTGTCACAAATCATAAATTGTTTCTTCAACTTATTAAAATATCTTACTTTACTGCAACTATCTGTTTCTGCTTCTTTATCATATTTATAGTGTGTGATTTATAAAATACATTATATCCTTCATCATACATATTGTGTCTGGTCACTTTAAATCTTATCAGAATATTATATTACTGTTAAGCCTACTATGGATAATAAAATACACCGAACCATGTGTCCTGTATCATAGCTACAAAAAAAAAAAAAAAAAAAAAAACAGCGTGAAAATCAGTTCAGTATTCAGTGAGATATGATTAATTTAATCCGCTGGCAGCTCATTTCACCATATTTACACTGAGCGGAGCGGATGACCGTCTACCTATGGTGCTGACAATAAATCGGATTGGTAACTGTTATGTCTTCATGACAAGACAACCCGGTCTCATCCCAAGACGTCATATAACTGACGTTTTGGGACGTCTTTTGACCATACGTCAATATTCGCCTTTTTAGGGCCCCCTTAAACGTCGGTAGATGAGGTTATGGGATCCTAACTCTACCCCATACCTAAACCTAACCCTAAACCTAACCCGTCACCTAACTGACGTTAAAGGTAAAGCGTCAGTTGTATGACGGCCCGGGATCGCCATCTACCGACGTTTAAGGGGGCCCTTAAAAGGCGGATATTGACGTATGGTCAAAATACGTCCCAAAACGTCAGTTATATGACTTTTTGGGATGAGACTGTGTTAGACAAGAAGCACAAGCTAGTAGAATTCTCTCAATAAACTTTTTAATAACTGATGTACAAGCAGAATAACATGCAAGCACATGTAAGCACAAGCACAGCATTCACTCTCCTTCTTCACTCTTTTACTACAGCACATATCTCTCAGCTAAGGCGCTTGAGTGCCACCTAGTGGATTATTAACGTAAGGATATGACATTTTCCCTTCTTAGTTAAATGAATTCTTCCTGTAGCCAACAATTGACATGAAATATAAACAAAGAAAATCCAACCCGTAATGTATCAACAATTTCACATGTATAAGAATACACTAAGCAACACATTACATGAATACAAAGGTGCATTTAAACAATGTGAACAAAACTACTCAACTGCTATTCAGTCCTTGAATATTTATGCGTGTGTAATGTGTGCAAAAGTCCATGTCAATTTCTGAGACTAATAAACATAATCTTTTAGCCAACCTGGCTCACGTCTTTGACGTGTCCCACGTGAACAAGCATCAGAAGACACTGAGTTTCCAGACAGTGGAACTTGAGAAGGAATCAGGTTTTCTGCATTTGTGGTCAGTCTATTATCTGTTGCATAAGTCGGCACAGATGCAAGACACGATGCATGCCACTTCTTTCCATCATCCAAGAGGTAGGTGTAAGGACCAACTTTTTCTCTAACCTCAACTGGAGGAGTGAATCGTGGGTGTCCTTTTGGTACATGCACTGACTTTTTTATACGCACTTTATCCCCTTTTCGGAAAGAAGAATGATGCACTCGATGCTTGTTATCGAAACGAGATTTCATGACATCCTGACGTGCTGAAACACGCTTCTGCAGTTGTTTAGGTTCACGGCCAGAAGGGGAGGGTTTCAGAACATTGAGGCGAGTACGCATTTTCCTCCCATGAAGCAATTCAAAGAGGGAAACACCTGTCACAGCATGAGGTGTAGCACGCTAGATTTGCAGGAAGTCAGTTACTGTTTCTTTCCATGGTGCTGATTGTAGGATTGCTGATTGAATTGTACTTTTCAGAACTCTGTGGAAGCGTTCAATAGCTCCATTCGCAGCCGGATGATACACTGATGTGCGAATGTGCTTAATATCTCTGTTTTTCAGGAAAGCAGCGAACTCTGGCGAAGTAAACTGAGGCCCATTATCACTCACCAGAGTGGTCGGGTTCCCATGTCTGCTGAAGACGGAGGTAAGAAAAGCAGTCACCTGTTTTGTTGCAATAGATGCAGTAAAGGCTACCTCAGGCCATTTACTATAGTAGTCAGTGAGTGTCAGAGCATATCGACAGTCCCAGACAGCAGTCTCGAAAGGACCCACAATGTCTATTCCCAGCTTTTCCCAAGGTGCAGATGGTAAAGGAACAGGCTGGAGGGGCACAGCAGAGGTTTTCGCAGTTTTGTCCAGGGAAAGACATAACTGACAAGCGGTAATCTTTTGTTCCACAAGTGTGTCCATTCTGGGCCACCAATACATGTCACGCAGGCGTTGCTTTGTTCTTACAATCCCCTGATGGACTTCATGTGCAATGCGAATCAGTGACTCACGAAGTTCTCCAGGTACCACCAGTCTAGACCCTCTAAACACAAAATCAGCTTGCACACTGAACTCATGTCTCAGTTTGTAATATGGGCGTAGAACAGGATCCAGAGCAGCAGAAGATGGAGGCCATCCACGGGCAATTTGTGTGCGAAGTGCAGAGAGTTCCGAACAACTAGCAGAGGCAGCAGCAAATTCATCCTGAGATATGGCAGTCGGACCAGTGGACAGGAAAGCAACAAATTCGGGCTCTGTATCTGGCTCAGCATCCGAAGTCAGAGGCAGGGGCAGGCGGGACAAACAGTCTGCAGTGTAATTTTGAGATCCAGCACGATACTCAACAGTGTAATTAAAACAGAGCAACCGAGCAGCCCACCGAGCTATGCGCATGCCAGCTCTATCAGTCCCTTTTGTGGTCAGTAACGTCGTCAAGGCTTGATGGTCAGTCCGCAGAGTAAATTTGCGACCCCACAGGTATGTCCGCCACTTCTCCACTGCCCAAATGCATACCAGAGCCTCCTTTTCGACAGTGGAGTATTTTTGTTCAGCTGGGGTGAGTGTTCTGGATGCAAAAGCGACAGTACGTTCTTGACCATCAGTGCTTATTTGTGCAAAGACACCACCTAGTCCGTAGGCAGACGCATCAGTAGAAATGACCACTGGCAGCCCCGGGTCAAACAGTGCAAGAGCAGGACTGTTTACAAGTAGCTTTTTGACTTCAGCTAAGCTTTGTTGAGCTTCATCGGACCAATGAAATCCACTCTCATCTCTCAGGCAAGCACGCAGAGGCATCACTACGGAAGCGAAATTAGGAATGAACTTGTACCATGAGAGAAGACCCAGCAGGGAACGTAACTGAACAGCATCTGATGGCGCAGGTACATTGATTATTGCAGAGAGATGTTCCTGATCCAGCTGAATACCCTGTGATGTCACCATATGTCCTAAAAACTTCAAGCTCTTTTTTCTGAATTGACATTTAGACTCATTCAACACCAACCCAGCATCTTTGAGACGTTGCAGCACATTCTCTAGTGCTTGATCATGCTCCTGTAGCGAGCGTCCCCACACGATGATGTCATCTAGATAGTTCGCAACATTCTGGAGTCCTTTTAGAATGACAACCATCATCTTTTGGAATGCAGATGGAGCGGATGCCAAACCATAAGGTACCCTGCGGAACCTGAAGAGACCCTCGTGCGTAACGAATGCGGTTAGGTCCCGGCTGTCGTCATGAAGAGGTACCTGATGATATGCACTTTCTAAGTCGATAGTTGAAAATACAGTTGCACCTTGCAGTAATGTCATCAACTCCTCCATGTGTGGCAATGGGTAGCTGTCTACTATAACTGCCTTGTTGGGCCCTCGCAGATCCACACACATGCGGATGCCCCCTGTTTTCTTTTGGACCACAACAATTGGTGAAACCCATGGAGAGGAGTCAATTCTTTCAATTACACCAGCATGCAAGAGTCATTCCAGTTCGGCGGAAACAGCA
This sequence comes from Pimephales promelas, assembly GCF_016745375.1. The sequence continues at coordinate 2,348,424 of NW_024121566.1, forward strand.
TCTCTGACAGAAAAAGGTAAGCGACGCAATTTGTGTCTGACAGGAGGAACAGAGTCAGAAATGTTTACCTTGTGTGTAAAGTTTTTTACACAGCCCAATGCAGTACGCTGTGACGGAGGAGTGGAGAGGGCACAAACTGAAGCGGATTGTGGTGGCGGCAGCACAGTGTTTCCGTCAAATCGAAGCTGGAGTCCCTTAATCAGGTCCATGCCTAACAAGGCTGTGCCATTGTCAACAATGAAGAAATGTGCAGGGCAGGTAATGCCATATTTAGACACTGTTCCAGGTAAACATCCAAGCACTGAAATTGGTTCTTGCAAGTAAGTGACTAAACGGGCAGATGGTGCTTGTGCGAAAATTGCTTGTGCACAGTGCGAAAGTGCTGTTCATACAATTGTTTCGGCAGAATGGACACTGATGAACCAGAGTCGACTGTGAGTTGAAGAGACACAGGTGTAACAGCACACATAGCATTTATAGTTACATCACACATCAAGCGATCAGATGTTCCAGGTAGATGGAGAACACAAACCTCTGGTAATTCAACTGAATGCACTGAACGAGTAGGAGCAGAACGGCAGACACGTGCAAAATGTCCAGTCTTATTACAATTTTTACATTTAGCAGATGCAGCAGGGCAGTTCTGTGAGTTTGCAAGATGTCCAGTGGACCCACAGCGAAAGCATGTCCGAGCTGAAGAAGCAGTATGAGGTTTTGATGAGGTACGTGTTTTGAATTTGGCCTTTGAATGCTGTCGTCCAGACACAGAGGTGGCATGTATGGCTTGTACTGGAGCAGAAGTACTTGTAGTCATCGATTTTGCCTGTGCATCAGCGGCCTCTAGCTGCATGGAAATTGTAATTGCAGTCTCTAGTGTCAATTTAGATTCCACTAATAATCTTTCCCGAATGCGAGGGTTAGCAATATTCTCTACAAGCTGGTCACGCAGCATATCATCAAGACTGTCATCAAATTCACATGTAGTTGCCAAATCTCTCAATGCAGCAATATATTGCAGTACCGTTTCATCTGTCCTCTGCACTCGTTTCCTGAAGGCATGTCTTTCCACGACCACATTTCGTTTTGGAATGAAATGCTCCTTCAAAGCTTTAACAGCAGATGCAAGATTGTCACCGGTATCAGGCAATGTATAAAATAGTCTCTGACCTTCAGTTCCGAGGCAATGAAGAAGTAAAGCCCGTTTTCTGGCTTCTGGCCAGGAATCTCCAGTAGCATTGATGACTAGCATGTAATTCTCAAACATCCTCAGCCATGTTACAAGTGGTATAGCTGGCTCACCGGGACAAGGCAAAAATGGACTGGGAAACGGAGCACTAACTGATGCCATCCTCAGGAAATCTTGTGAGAATAAATCCCATCCTCGTCGCCAATTATGTTATGTCTTCATGACAAGAAGCACAAGCTAGTAGAATTCTCTCAATAAACTTTTTAATAACTGATGTACAAGCAGAATAACATGCAAGCACATGTAAGCACAAGCACAGCATTCACTCTCCTTCACTCTTTTACTACAGCACATATCTCTCAGCTAAGGCGCTTGAGTGCCACCTAGTGGATTATTAACGTAAGGATATGACAGTAACCACGCCCACACATACACCCATAACACACACAAAACACCAGAATGAGACAGTGGATTCATGACAGTAGGGCAGATTCTGGGTTTTAGCGGAAGCCTACTTTATGAAATTTTTTTGTAAACGTAATATATTCTAATCGCTGAACACATGCAGACACACTTTTGGCAGAGGTTTATGGTTATTCGGTTTTATGTTATGCGTTATTCAGCCTAAGGGTAGAGCTCTAATGTTTCTGGATTCTCGCCGGGGAGGATTCTGGAGATTCTATTTTTTTGTAATCCATAGGGTGTCTAGAATAGGAATTTTGATGTTCCCTATGCAAATTATTGTCCCATATGTGATTTTTTGTATCATCTTTTGTGTCTGTGCTGTGCTTGATTTTTGGCTGCGGAAAATTAAAACTTTACATCTACATAGAATCTGAACAATACATCCTACAGACACAATCTACCCCATTTTCTCTTCATCTTTGCATGAGGAATTGATAGATATGAGGATTGTCATGATTAGATGATGTATAGTGCATAAAAAACTCAAATAAACACCAAAAAATGTAAAAAAAAAAAATGGTGACATTGGATCACTGGAACTCCTCCTCTATGGGCCCTTCTGATATGTTTTCTAACTTTTGTATTTTTTTTTAGGATGTCTAAGAAGCAAATGTTGATGATCCCCACCTGAAATATTGTCACATATATGTCTTTTCTGGCTATATTGGTGGCCACCCTGGATATCTAAAAAAGCAAAAAAGCATTTACATAGGCACTCTGTTTTTCTCCTTTAGGTTTCGATTTGATAAATCTCCTCCATTTTTCATAACTGGCTATATAAATTATTGTTGCTTGTTGCACATTACTGCTTGTTTCCAACGTCAATTGTTGCACATTAAAAATAAAATGTAGATATTTTAAATAAATATTACATTTTAAGATATGTGTTCAAAAATATGCATTAATTAAAAATCACATCAAGTAATTAGGATTCACTGGTAGTTTGAGCTTTATTTAACATACATTTTTAAACTAACTACATACATAGCCTACATGATGCACAAACACACAATTAGAAAGATCTTTCCTGGTGAAGAACGTAGCATTATGGAAGCCCACATTAACACGCAGATATTGGTCTGTCCAGGTTTCTGTTAGGTTGAAAAAAAATATTATACTTAATAATTAATTAATTATACTTTAATTATTATTATTAATGGTGAGGGAATGTGTTTCATCTCGAGTGGGACAATCTGAACAAAATAACGACAAACATTCATGGCTGAAATGTGGTGAACTGGACTGGTGCAATTATGATACAGGAGGTGAAACCTGGATTTGATGCCCCCAACTCTCTGGAAATTCCACGAATTCTCCCACTCTATGAGCGGAACAAGACACGCTCTCTTAAGGTAGACATACCTGAGACCCTAAATTCATCATTAAGTCATGATTAGATGATGCATAAATACTCAAATATCCACCAAAAAATGGAAAAAACAAAATGGTGACATTGGATCACTGGAACTCTGGAAGGACCCTATTGATATATGTTTTCTAACTTTTGTATTTTTACAGTCTTTAGGACGTCTAAGAAGCAAACGTTGATGATCCCCACCTGAAATATTGTCACATGTTGGTCCAAATGGACATCTCCCATAATAAGTAGTTATTATTCAAACCGTATATTGGTATTATATTTATTGAAACAAAACAGAAAACCACTCATATAGTCAATTATGTGTACAGTATATATAGGGTATAACAAATCCCCATGAGAATAATCTGAAATAGAAAAAAGTGATTCTAATCAACCCCTTCTTGCACTGCCACCTTAACGTGGTGGATGGGTTTGAGTACCCGAAACGACCCTATGAGCTATGTTGTCCGGGGCTATATGCCCCTGGTAGGGTCTGCCTAAGGAAAACCGGTCCTAGGCGAAGTGTTAAACTAAGAGCGGTTCAAAAAACCTAATGAGTGAAGTGAAAACAAGTACCATGACGTCGCCCGGTACGGTGCAGCCGGGGCCCCACCCTGGAGCCAAGACTGGGGGTTGGGCCTTGTATGCGAGCGCCTGGTGGCCGGGCCTCCCCCCACGGGGTCCGGCCAGGCTCAGCCTGAAGGAACGACGTGGGGTCCGCCTTCCCGGGGGCTCACCACCTGCAGGAGGGACCGCAAGGGGCCGGTTCTGAGAGGACCGGGCGGCAGTCGAAGGCGGGGGCCTCGAAAACCCGATCCCTGGACACGGAAACTAGCTCTAGGGAAAGAAAGGCCCCCCTGACCTGAACCCGAGTGGTGTTCAGTTATTGGACTTCTGTGCTAGTCACAGTTTGTTCACACCATTTTCAAGTCACACCATGTTCAAGCATAAGGGTGTGCATCAGTGCACGTGGCACCAGGACACCCTAGGGCAGGGGTTCTCAAACATTTTGGTGCCAGGGACCCCTTACAGGGGAAAAAATTCCAAGGACTCCCCTCATATTTAACAGTGATTGAGCACAAAGTTAATGTGTGAGCAGCTAATGAAATATTTTTGCACAAATGGTCTCCACCCAGGGTTCAATGCAGAAATTTCTAAATAGCCTACCGAGGTCCCAAAAGTGATCATAGAGAAGCATGTCTGTGGGCAGTTGCATACAGTTTTTTGTCAAGATGTCAGTTTAAATTTTACAATAAATGATCCACATACAAAATGGAAATGCAGAATGTATATATGATTATTGTTCACATGTAGGCTTTATCAAAACTTGATCAAAACACAATCACATGTTCCAAACAGGAATGGCCTTAAATGAGAAATGTTTCAACGATTAGGCCTATTCTGCACACAAATATAGCCTAGTCTGTATTTATACAATAATAATGGCAATATGTTTAATAGGTGCGTTTGTTGTTAAATTGAGCTTATATCCACTGTAATTAGCTAAAAAAAATACAGTATATCTGTGGTAAATAGGAATCCATAATTTTATCTCATGAGCACAGGATGCTTATCTTGACCTGTAGCTATTTCCTTTCCCAAAGCTGGCCTTTGATTAATACTTTGCAAACTGATTGTTTCAGTCGTTTGTTTAAAACTTCTATCTAAAACAGCTGTTTAGTTTAGCTATTTAGCCCTATATCTTATCTCGCACTTTATGACCGTTAACTGAAGCGTTGTGCGGGGATTCGCACTCGGCTTGCAGCTTCTGAACATAAGCCCGCTTTGAATTCATCTCTGACTCAAACATTTTGACTTTGATGAGCTGTCAGTCTCTGCTGAAGCAGCTCAGACGAGAAGGTCAGATATCATCGTGATGTACAGTGCCCTCCACAATTATTGGCACCCCTGTTTAAGATGTGGTCGAGGACTTTTAAAAATTCTCCCTTTTTTTTAAACAACATAGAATCCAAATGCAAAAAAAGAGAAAAATCCAACCTTTTATTTAAGTACATTACTTTGGTGGTAAATTTTTTTTTTTAAATTTAAAAAAATAAAAACTTCAAATCATGTGTCCCACAATTATTGGCACCCCTGATGTTAATACTTTGTACAACCCCCTTTTGCCAACAAGACAGCACTTAATCTCCTCCTATAACATTTCACAAGATTGAAGAACACAGAGAGAGGGATCTTTGACCATTCTTCTTTGCAAAATCTTTCTAGATCATCCAGTATCCTGGGCCCTCTCTTGTGCACTCTCCTCTTTAGCTCACCCCACAGGTTTTCGATTGGATTGAGGTCTGGGGACTGAGATGGCCATGGGAGGACCTTGAGTTTGTGACTGAACCATTTTTGTGTAGATTTTGCCACACGTTTTGGATCATTATCCTGCTGAAAGACCCAATGACGACCCATCTTCAGCTTTCTGGCAGAGGCCATCAGGTTTTTATTTAAAATGTCCTGGTAGTTCAAAGCGTTCATAATGCCATGCACCCTAACAAGGTTCCCAGGGCCTTTGGAAGAGAAACAGGCCCACAGCATCACAGATCCTCCACCATACTTCACGGTGGGCATGAGGTACTTTTCGGCATACACATCTTTTGTTTTACACCAGATCCACTTAGAGTGTTTGTTGCCAAAAAGCTCAATCTTAGTCTCATCCGACCAAAGCACACGATCCCAGATGAAGTCCCAGTGCCGCTTGGCAAACTCCAGACGTTTACGTTTGTCAGTGTTAGTGAGAAAAGGCTTTTTCCTAGCATGCCTCCCAAACATCTTGTTGGCATGTAGAGAGCGTCTGATGGTTGTTTTGGAGATTTTGTGACCCCAAGATGCCACTATTTGATGCAATTCTGTGACAGTGAGCTTAGGACTTTTTTTTACTTTTCTTAGCATCCTCCTCACAGTGCGTTGTGGCAAGATAAACTTGGGACCTCTTTCAGCCTTGTTTGTCACTGTTCCTGTTGTTTTAAACTTCTTAATGATTCCTCTAACTTTAGATATGGGCAATATAAGGTGAGTGGCTATTTTCTTGTAGCCATTGCCTGACTTATAAAGGTCATCACACATCTGCCTTACTTGAATGGTGTGTTCTCTTGTCTTTGCCATGTTGACAAATGGGTAAGAGAATTAGGCCTCTGTGTCATGTCATATTTATACCCCAGGGAAATAGGAAGTCATGAATTACTAATTAAAAGTTCCTAGATATCCTGACCAACATTAGCAACTACAGAAAATATATATTTTTTTAAAAATCAATTACATTTTTCAGCGGAATTGTTAGGGGTGCCAATAATTGTGGGACACAGGATTTGAAGTTTTTATTTTTCTAAATTTTTACATTTTTTTTTACCACCAAAGTAATGTACTTGAATAAAAGGTTGGATTTTTCTCTTTTTTTGCATTTGGGTTCTATGTTGTTTAAAAAAAAGGGAGAATTTTTAAAAGTCCTCAACCACATCTTAAACAGGGGTGCCAATAATTGTGGAGGGCACTGTACATCCTAGCAGCACCAAATTAAAGCCACAATATGTATTTTTTCTGCTTTAAAAATAGCAAAAATAACTGTATCTATGTTATAAATTTCTATTAGATGTGTACTTACATTATCCCGACAGTTTCCACCAACTTTCAAATACGGAGAAATTTATAGTTTAATTCGAAGACACGGGACGTTTCTTTATTTCCGTTTCGTCGCCCGTCTATGGCGTCATATAACCTTTGACTCCTCTATTTTCTCTAACTTCCTTGCGGAACCCGGCGAAACCGCCAAACACAAAGGGGAACACTGGACTACCGCCAATAAAGCAAAGAAAATGACGAAGAAAAAAAAGTAGTACGTATTTTTATGTGTGTAAATCACGTGCCTGCTCATGAGCGCTCACTCTTAACAGACACTGTCCCCGGTGCTGCTCGCGCATAAAGCGCTCCCCGTTCACAGTAACCGGGTCGTCTCATTCAAAACAGCCAACTGTTGCTGTTAGCGAGCACATTGAATACTCATATGAGTCAGGACTCAGGCTGCGAATGTACGTGCCCACTTGAGCGCGCTAATGCTTACTAAATAAATGCCTCACCTCCGGCGCCGCGCACTCACTACATTCCCTTTAGCCTTAGCACATAGTGGATGCACGTTCCGCAAAATCAACCACAGCGAATAGTCTACTTAACGCACAGACATAAGAAATACAGATAGATTATCTATCTAAACCTTTAAATGTCTATTTTGTGGGCTATTATTTGACACTAGATGCATTATAAGTTACTTTGGAATAACTAGCAGGTTTTCAGATGATAAAGAAAACACAACCAATAGTCCGGAAAATAAAAACGGTAGGCTGTTATAAATTTACGGACCCCACTTTGAAAACCACTGCCCTAGGGCGTAGGTTGATGATCGACTTTGTGGTCGTTTCATCTGACCTGTGGCCATATGTCTTGGACACTCGGGTGAAGAGAGGGACGGAGCTGTCAACTGATCACCACCTGGTGTTGAGTTGGATCCGATGGCGGGGGAGGAAGCTGGACAGACTCGGCAGACCCAAGCGTACTGTAAGGGTCTACTAGGAACGTTTGGCAGAGTCCCAGCCGTAAGGTCACAGACGCCTGTCGAGGGGGAAATCCCCGAACCCGGTGGTGGACACCGGAAGTAAAAGATGCTGTCAAGCTGAAGGAGGAGTCCTATCGGGCCTGTTTGGCTTGTGGGACTCCTGAGGCAGCTGACTGGTACCGGCAGGCCAAGCGGACTGCAGCCCAGGTGGTTGTGGAGGCAAAAACTCAGGCCTGGGAGGAGTTTGGTGAGGCCATGGAGAAGAACTATTGGCTGGCCTCGAAGAGATTCTGGCAAACTTTCCGGCGACTCAAAAGAGGAAAGCAGTACCAACAATGTTTACAGTGGAGGTGTGCGGCTGTTTACCTCAACTGGGGATGTCGTCGGACTTTGGAAGGAATACTTCGAGGATCTCCTCAATACCGCCGTCACATCTTCCATTGAGGAAACAGAGGCTGAGGGCTCAGAGGTGGACTCATCCATTACCCTAGCTGAAGTCACCGATGTAGTCAAGAAACTTCTCGGTGGCAAGGCCACAGATGGATGAGATCCGTCCTGAGTACCTCAAGTCTCTGGATGTTGTGGGGCTGTCTTGGCTGCCAAGCATCTGCAGCATCGTGTGGCGGTCGGGGACAGTGCCTCTGGGATGGCAGACCGGGGTGGTGGTCCCTATTTTTAAGAAGGGGGACCGGAGGGTGTGTTCCAACTACAGGGGGATCACACTTCTCAGCCTCCCTGGGAAAGTCTATGCCAGGGTACTGGAGAGGAGAATACGGCCGATAGTGGAACCTCGGAGTCAGGAAGAACAGTGTGGTTTTCGTCCAGGCCGTGGATCACTGGACCAGCTCTACACCCTCTACAGGGTACTGGAGAGTTCATGGGAGTTTGCCCAACCAATCCACATGTGCTTTGTGGATTTGGAGAAGTGTGTCCCTCGCTGCGGCCTGTGGAGGGTGCTCCGAGAGTATGGGGTCCGGGGTCCTTTGCTAAGGCTGTCCAGTCCCTGTATGACCGAAGCAGGAGCTTGGTTTGTATTGCCGGCAGGGCTGCCCTTTGTCACCGTTTCTGTTTTATGGACAGAATTTCTAGGCGCAGCCAGGGGCCGGAGGGTGTCAGGTTTGGGGACCACGTGATTTCGTCTCTGCTCTTTGCGGATGATGTTGTCGTGTTGGCCCCTTCAGACCAGGACCTTCAGCATGCACTGGGTCGGTTTGCAGCCGAGTGTGAAGCGGCTGGGATGAGAATCAGAACCTCCAAATCCAAGGCCATGGTCCTGAGTCGGAAAAGGGTGGCTTGCCCACTTCAGGTTGGTGGAGAGATCCTGCCTCAAGTGGAGTAGTTTGGTATCTTGGGGTTTGGTTCACGAGAGAGGGAAGGATAGAACGGGAGACGGGCTGGGAGGAACTGGGATCCGTATCAGCTCGTCAAGGTTGAGGGGTTCATCCAGGTTCTGTGACTTGATGAGCAGCATGAAGGCAAGGTCACTTTGTTCATGGTACTGCAATACCTGCAAAGATGAACAGGTGAACAATACTGTTATTCTCAGTATGCCATGAGATTTTCTCATGGCATACTGAGAACACTCAATTTCCAGAGAGTTGAGGCATCAAGTCCAGGTATCACCTCCTGAATCATGATCCCACCGGTCCAGTTCACCACATTTGAGCCATGAATGTTTGTTGTTATTTTGTTCAGATTGTCCCACTCGAGATGAAACACATTCCCTCACCAGTAATAATAATAATTAATGTTTAATTAATTAATTAAGTATAATATTTTTTTCAACTTAAAGGGACACTATGCAGTTATTTTAGCTTATTTTAACAGCCTCAGAGTTATTGAAATGGTTATATGAGTTCGTTCGGGTTGAATGGTGGGCGTCTTGACCCCCCCTGGTGCCTGTGAGCGGAAAAATCTCACTTGCAACTTCAGTGCGGTGGGCCGCCGGACTCAGCGTCAGGAAGTATCGCGTGATATCAGCTCTCGCGATGTAACATATTCCTTTACGGCAACTGCACATATCCTAGCCAGGGAAAACCGAGACAACTTTCGGCAAATTTACATTTGCTCTGAAAGTTAGTCTGGCAAAGAGCTCATTCAAACCCATTTCCAATCCACCGAAATCGCGGTACCAATCAGAAACGTTGGGGCGGGCTTTACACGATGACGACAGCACAGCGACGGTGAAGCAGATTTTGTACATTTACAAAGGGATATGACGGTTATAGTTGAACATCGTCATTAGAACTCTATAAACCAAAACCATGTTATTAAAATATTTTTTTCACAAACATTTTTTATCATTGAGAATGTTTAAATACTAATATCAGCTTACAAGGGAAACGGAGGCCGAGTTAGTGGTGCTTTAGAGACTGCAACTGCTGGAGATGATTCAGGAGAGGTCTGTGCCCCTTCGATCAGAGCGCGCACTGACACGGAGTAAAGCCTTGTTTATAGAGAATGAGGAGTCACGTGCCAATTTAGGCGGGGTCTGAGCCGGTTGGCCATGATGGTAGGAGACGCTCTCGGTTACCAGCGGCAATGCCTTTAGAACCTCACAGAGACACGACTAAACATTCCAGAGCTCTTTAATTTTCGTGCATTTATTATTTTCGTGCATTTATTATTTTGGCAGGACAGATACGGACCTAAGAATACAAGAAAAAAAGGAAGAAAGTAAAGCAATGCAAAAAAATAAGGCAAAAGAAAAGGGACCTTACAGGAACAAACTCAAAAGCGCAAAACAGCAGTATTTGGAGAAGCAGCATCAAGATTTTTGTTCTTTTGCACAAAAAACAGTATTATCATTTTATTATTATTACTTATGTTGTCCATGTAACTTATGTTGTCCAAAAAATATATAGAACGTTATATATTTCAGTTCTCAATAAATATTGTTAAGCCATATCAAGTTGTTTCAAACATTTATTTCAAAGAAATAAAAAAATAATGAACAAGGCACTCAAACAACACTTTTGCGTATGTTCGTTAAGGCACAGCAAACAGTGAAAATCGTATACTAAGGCATTAGACAACCAAGCAATCCAGCGTCTCCTCGTCAGATACTCTCCCTGATGCTGTGTCCATTTCGGTAACTTAAAAAACTGTATTCCATTGTTCCTATGTTTTCCATATGTATTGTGTGAGTTACTGGAGCAGTTTTTAACGCAGCAGTGACTTCCAGGTGTGGTAAAACTCGGAATTGCGAGAACCTCCTCTACTACCGAGTTAAGAAGTTAACACACGTAAACAATCATGTTTTGCCGTGGGAATCCTACCAACGTGGCGGAGAGGGGAGGGGCTCTGTACAATGACGACAACTCCTCATTCTCAATACTTGACGCGTCCGCACGAGCGCAAAGGTGCGCGGCAAAAATGACACGTTCGGTGCGCAAAGAGCTCTGTGTGCACGGCTTTTTTTTGTAGCGGCGCCACATCCGAGGATGAATGACTTCAAGCCGAATCTGCCCGAGCATGTACGTTTCACCCATAGACAGTAAGGTCTCACCATACTAAAACGCAGTTTGCGTGTCTAAATTGCAAAGTTCATTGCAAAGTACTTGTACTTTCCTGTTATCCGGACCCCACCTCAAAAAAAAAAACAGTAAAATTGAATATTTTGAAATAGTTTATTCACCATTCATCCAATAAGCAATCAACAAAGCAATAAGATCATGCCAATACTTGTGGTGGCCAATGGATCTTCAATTCTTCCAGGATAGCATGGAAGGGGTCCTCTTCTCCAATTGAGCTCCTCCACATGATATGTTTCCACTCCACATTCTTGTTCCTCCACTTGGCCAATCCCCACATTCTCTCCACGGTTTGGGTGTGCGCGTATCCAGATCCACAAAGTTGTAGCAATGGTTCACCTTGAAATGCTCGAACCTGGCCGCCTCCTGCTCCTGCGTCTTGTAGCCTAATCCTAACCCTAACCCGGATAACAGGAAAAAATACTGCTAATTAGGTGGGAGTTGTAAACAGTGATTTTGACATGTGATTTTGATAACAGGAAAGTACCCAGTTTTTTTTGTTAAGGTTTTGTTTACTGTGTATGATTTATATAATGGAAAGCACATTCACTTATAGTTGTCTTGCTGTTAATTTTAAATAAACGTAGAGAAAGTAGAAGCTAATCAGATTGTCTGCTCGTTTATTCAAATAGATGAACGTCGCTCTGCAAACGTCAGGAGACAGCGCTCTGATTGGTTTTAGGTCTATCCAATTGCGCCCAGAGACATTTGAGCTACGTCCGTTGTTGACGCCCCTCTGGAAATGACTATGAAGCTTTGCCAGACCATAACTCAGTTACAAACTGAGAATGGTCTGGTTTTAACCAGGCTACACATATCCAGGAACAAGGTCGAGAGATGGTCGAGAGGGATGGAGTATGTCACACTATCGTCATGGCTGAGCCGGCATATAAGATACAGAAAGCAAGGAAAGCATTGTCGGAGGAACAGAGAAAGAGGAAACAGCAGACTGACCAAGCGAGGAGTCGGACAAAAGCTTAGGCGTGATTTGCGGGTGTGATATGTCCCCACCGAAACATCTCGCAGCACGGATGTACCAAAACAAACAAATAAAACATCTCCCCAGTAAACACAGAACGTTCCCCTAACGTTCCCATTTGGTTATTTTTTGGGAACCAAATAAGAACGTTCTAAGAACGTTCTCTGTAGGTTTTTTTTTTTAATAACCTAAAGAGAACGTTCCGGGAACGTTCCCTGCAGGTTATTATTAGATTTAATTTTATAACCTAAAGAGAACGTTCCGGGAACGTTCCCTGCAGGTTATTTTTAGGTTTAATTTTGTAAGCTAAAGAGAACCTTCCCAGAACGTTCCCTGCAGGTTATTTTTAGGTTTAATTTTTATAACCTAAAGAGAACATTCCGGGAACGTTCCCTGCAGGTTATTTTTAGGTTTAATTTTGTAACCTAAAGAGAACCTTCCCAGAACGTTCCCTGCAGGTTATTTTTAGGTTTAATTTTTATAACCTAAAGAGAACGTTCTGGGAACGTTCCCTGCAGGTTATTTCAACGCATTCTCATCCTTTAACGTCATATAGAGCGCTATATGACAAAACGGCGCTATACTACGCTAAAGGCACCCGTTATCGTTAATATAACACGTGCTGTGAGGGCTAAGTTTAGGTGTGGGGTAGGGTGTACGTGTCATATTCACGCTAAAGGATTTATAACGTCTTGGGTTCGCGTGTTATATTAACGATAACGGGTGCCATGTGCGTAGTATAGCGCCGTTTTGTCATATAGCGCTCTATATGACGTTAAAGGATGAGAACGGGCTGGTTATTTTTAGGTTTAATTTTGTAACCTAAAGAGAACCTTCCCAGAACGTTCCCTGCAGGTTATTTTTAGGTTTAATTTTTATAACCTAAAGGTTATTTTTAGGTTTAATTTTGTAACCTAAAGAGAACCTTCCCAGAATGTTCCCTGCAGGTTATTTTTAGGTTTAATTTTTATAACCTAAAGAGAACGTTCTGGGAACGTTCCCTGCAGGTTATTTTTAGGTTTAATTTTGTAACCTAAAGAGAACCTTCCCAGAACGTTCCCTGCAGGTTATTTTTAGGTTTAATTTTTATAACCTAAAGGTTATTTTTAGGTTTAATTTTGTAACCTAAAGAGAACCTTCCCAGAATGTTCCCTGCAGGTTATTTTTAGGTTTAATTTTATAACCTAAAGAGAACGTTCCGGGAACGTCCCCTGGTTATTTTTAGGTTTAATTTTGTAACCTAAAGAGAACCTTCCCAGAACGTTCCCTGGAGGTTATTTATAGGTTTAATTTAATAACCTATAAAGCTCTCTGTGAAAGTCCAGGTTTACAGTTGAATATTCAACGACAATAATGTTATTTGATATAATCAATAGGCTACTGCTTTCATATTCTATTTACAAAGCACTTTCAGGACATCTTTATTGTATGTACATATGTATATATTTACGTGCTGCATGATTTTGACGTGGTTTATCAATGCCGTGCACGTGAACGAATCGGTTACCTAACGTAACCTCGGTTCTCTCTAGATGAGGGAACGAGTATTGCGTAAGCTAGCTTACGCTACGGGAAAGATTCATCTTTGCTGAGAAGTTGAAGCCAAAAAATTATTCCATAATTTTGTAATCATTGTCAACGCAGTATCTCTGAGGCAGACTATGAGCGGGCTAGCTAGCAGCTCATTGGTTCGCTCAGAGAGAATGCACGAACCTATGGGAAAGCGGCGCTGAGCCCACGGCCAATGAGCGGACGGCGCTCGCTCATTGCGTCAGAGCCCGCCGAAAGGGGCGTGGCTACAGTGTATAAAAGTAGCTCTCCCAGACTCGTTCGTCGATTCTTCAGCATGAAGCGAAATGCTGGTGGCGCAAGCACGGCCGGGAACGCAATACTCGTTCCCTCATCTAGAGAGAACCGAGGTTACGTTAGGTAACCGATTCGTTCTCTTACGAGAGGTTCTCTCGTATTGCGTAAGCTAGCTTACGCTACGGGAACATCTGGTCAACGCCGTGCGCGCTATGTAACCACTAAACATCCCAGGGGGAAAAAACACCGGGGGAATCTTAAGTGGACGAAGATGTAAGGAAGGACTTTCCCAAGACTGAATTTAGGAATTCGAAACTGCAGTAAAGCAATAAAAACTCACTAATCTGTAAAAAAGATCAAAGGAACAGAGGCCACCACACAACTGGCCAACCTGATATCAACCCCCATGTTGTGGTTCTTGACTCTGCACAATATCTTCTCTCCTCCAGGGCTCATTCAGGCATGCAAACCTCACAAATCTCCTGTCCCCGGTTGTGTTATGCAAGGGCAAAATAAATACTTCGGGCACGGGTGGTAAAATCGCTTCATCCCTGCAGCAGCAGAACAAACAGAACAAGAAAACAACGCCTGTTCTTCTGTTGTGGGAGATGCCCCAATAAAGATTATTGATAACCATTGGCTTAATCCCCCAGGCTCGGGCGCAACCACTTGAAAGGGTACAACAAAGGCTGAATAAAGATTTGGGTGATAGGTGTTATTGTTCTTTTGACATACTTGGGTATTTAAAGGGAATTGGCAAACCATTCAGGGAAGCATCTGTAACCAGAACTTCCCACACTGTTGCTGTGTGTATCTCTTGCCAGGTATGCTGACTCTTTTTACTTTTTGGTATTGTATTTTGAAATATTTTGATGTTTTTATGCTGATCAGTTATGATGTGTATTCTTCTTTAATGCTTTCGATTGATTTTAACTTTACCTGGCAAAAATAAATGTTATTCCTTGATTTACTCTGGAGTATTCTGACGTCATTATTTTTAGTAAATTATAGGAGGCTGGTGCTACCGCAAATCTAGCAGGATAGGTCAAACTAAAGGCGCAGATGTGAATGGAGCAGTAGGCACGTCCTCTGAAGACCTTTTGATTTCTGTCTATCACTGATTTAGCAAGTTGTATGGAAGTGGCTAAAATAAACTACATTCTTTGTATGTGTGAGCAGTAGGCAACCGACGTAAGAAGTATTAGTTAACCCTGCACCCTCTGACTAAATACAGAACTGACAAGGTTTGTGTCCGTGAGAAACACGATCTGGCCACCGTGATCTCTGTGCGGCATCGGGTCCATAATGAACGAATAATTGAAAGTGTAAGAAACACAGACAAATCAATGATCTAAATTAAATCACACTTGATTTTTGATCAGCCGTTAAAATAATAATTCGCACAGTAAAGAGAGTCATTAAATAATTGGAGTCAGATTAAATTATTAGAGGCATATTAGATTATAAATAAAATTGTTTAATAAATTAAAGTGATCTTTCCAGAAGCACCGAACAGACATACACGCTGAAATTCCTTCGACCAGATCAGTGGATTCCGGTTTTGGGCCATTGGGTGGACCTTACAAAGTGGTGAAATTGTAGGATTGAAAAGAATCCAAGACATTTGAAATGATCTTTACTGTGTTCCACCCCTTCTTTTAACCACAAGGACCATTGGAGGATCAAAGACAGAGGAGCTGATAGTGATCAAGGCCTGTAGGCCAAGATTGTGTACTTTGTGGGGTCAATGAATTGTCACACCTTTAGAACACTGGGGGAAGTGTAATTATCTGATTGGTCAGTTTAAATGTCTCACATTTGGGTTTTAGTCACATGGTCAGGGAAAGGATAAAAGAAGACTGTAACTGTTGCTCTGTCTCTTTTAATGCTCTGCTCTTTCTATGCTCTGGCTTTCTCCCTTTCTTGGGGTTTTCTCCCTTTGCCTCTTTTCCCTTCTCTCTCTCTCTCTCTCTCTCTCTCTCTCTCTCTCTCTCTCTCTCTCTCTCTCTCTCTCTCTCTCCCTGGTAATATTTTACATGCTGGGTAAGATTATTGGTATACGTTATCATCATTTCATACATCTATTTTGTAACTATTTTAAGTGTAACCATAACCATATTTTGTCATTAAACCTTTTCAATTACAACTAAGATGCTATCTAGTTTTGATTTGGTATTGACTTTGAAGTGCTACCTATTGCAATACAATACTGTCACTCTCTATAGCAAAGCTCTCCCACATATTAAGCTATTGTAACTGCGCTTATTTCCGTCGTTGGTATAAGTTGCAGTGGGTGGAATAGACAAGAAATGTGCATTTTTCTACCATCTTGCTAATAACGTTTCTTTAGTCATTCAGCAGTCTTGCAGCCTGAACCCCTGCAGGAAATCCACCCTTACAGATGGTGCCGAAACCCGGGATCCCTTGCAGTGTGTTTTCTGAAATTCACTTTGATGAGAATGATGATCATTCTCATCTGAATGAGACAATATTTTGCAGTTGATTTTGTGAATGGATTAAAGCTGACCTCCTGACCATATGGGTAAGTCTGTTTTCATTGTTCAATGGTATGATAGGAAAAGTCTCCATTTGAATGAATTGAATGAAACAGAATTTAGAAGGTTTTGAATAGCTTTAATAGTCACATTACTGTATAATTTGTGAATATTCAGATCTCCTCAGGGATGGAAGGGAAAAATTCTTATAGTGACGTATTGTTTGTCTTATGGAGCAAAAAAGTTGAGCCTACCTTATGTAAACTCAAGAAAGAGTACATTGATTTTAAATGTCCAGATGAGGAATTGCTCCAATGGTGGGACACAATTGGCAAATATCAAAAGAAATCAAAACATGATGAAATAATTGAGGCTCTAAACTTCATAAGATGTACACGGCTACGTGAGTTAACATCGTGTCTATTTTCAAGTATAGATGCTAAATGTAAAGAAGTGCAATCTAAAAATGCAGAGGCACAAAAGTCTGAGGCAAAGATTAAAGATCTTCAAACACAGCTAGATAAATTACTAGCTGAACAGTTAGCCCTGACTGAAAAGTGTAAAAATCACAAAGAGAACATTGCAGATCTGAAGGCTAAGCTAAATGCTAAAAAGCATGTTCACTTAGAAGAGGTGACTTGCTCTAATGAATCTGAAACATTTAGTTCAGAAAATGCATGTGCAACTGCTCTAGAAAGTGTGCCTATTTCAGTTCTTAAGGTGATGCAGCACCGTAATAGCGCAGAGTCATGTACCAGAACGCATGGTGTACAAGCATTCGAGAGTCGTGAAAATCCTCAAACTCCAGGAGAACGTAGCAATCAACCCTATGGTAAAGAAAGCAGGTTTTGCAGTTCCTGTCAGAAAATAGGCCATAAAGAGGTGAAATGCTGGTCACTGGGTAGGGGTAGACCTCCTCCTTATTTTCAGAAAAATAGCAAACCACTTTCTAAGAGTAAAAATCTGCGATCTGCACGTACCGGCAAAACTCTTAATGAGTTAACCGCCTTATTCATGCAAGGCCTTCAGCTATTAACTTCACTTGCTAGTGGGTTGGTAGCCCAATAGCAACAAGTTTAACATCCAAATTGCAATGATCCTGCTAGTATTTTCAGATTTGTAATTGCGCGTAACACTCATAGAACACAATTTATAGTTGTTTGTGCTACTACAATGTGCACATAGACTAATTAAGTTTATTTCTTTAAGACACATGATTGCTTTACTGTAAGTGTTGGATGAAAACACTTAGGTGAAAAGGTTGTAGATGCTGTGCATTCTAGGCCAAGTATCTTGTGTAAACTGGAATAACTGTTTTACTGGAATTGCATTGCAATTTCAAGTTGCATGTGTGTGTCTGTTGAATTTGTCTCCTTAGTGGAAAACTCTGCTATTTTCCATATAGCTGCAGTAAAACCACGTAAAGGAGCATAGTATGGCCATGTGGCTACAATGTGCTTCACAATTGCATTAACCATGAAAATGCTTTGCTCACAACAGGATTCAGTAACTCTGAACTTTGCACTGTTATCATGCTTCTTAACAAAAACATAGGTGTGGGAAGATTTTGAGCCAGATCACATCTCATACTCACATTCTCATGCTGGCTCCCTGTTACAAAAACAGGACCAAATTTGCATCACAATTGTAAAACTCCCTAATCTTTGTTTTGAGGCATGAAGAATTTACACATAGCCACAGCTAAATGCAGCCACATAGATAACACCATTTGATCTTTACACACAAAGTCAAATCTGCAGCTGATTCTGCCTCACAAAATTTAATTCATACAATTTTATTCAAGTCTTTCATCTAATAAGTGATTGTTTTGTTTTTACTTTGAATTTACTTTATCACTTAAGTAATCACTTGTCTCACCAAGTTAAATTTTAAAATGTATGTCAGTATTACTAAATTTTACCGAAGTACAAATATTTGTAATGCTTTGGAATATTTCTGAAACTTATTGGGTGTATGCTTATTTGTATTTTGTCCATTTGACTTGCAATAATGTTTTTGGACATTGATTAAATTGAATCTCTGTGTTTGGTTACACTGAATATTTTGCTGATACTGTACATGAAATGGGGTTTTAAACCAGCATTTGTTGTTTTGTTGAAATGCAATTTATTTAAATGTTTCCAGAAACACTGTAAGAGCTTGTAAGATCTTCTTTTATTCTCCCTTGATCACATTTTTAAGTATATCAATTTAAGGGCTTTTTGCCAGAGACACATTTTAATCTGACCATATCAAACCTCTAATCAATGACATTGACAAATGCCATATGTATGCCTTTTCTGTTTGTTGTGCTTCATGCTCTTTTGAATCACAGGATTCCTGCTAAGTTCACACTGTGTCCTGCCTCTGAAAGAGGAACCAGTGTTTGCTCCCAGATTCAGTACCTTTTCTTGTGGAAGTGTGGAGTGTTCGATGGATGATTTGCATATCTATGAAAGGTGCAACACCATTTGATAAAGCCTCCTCATGCAGGGCTGAAGATTGTGCCACCTTTGGACTCCATGGGTGTGGCCAACGGTGCCAAGGGGGGAATTGTAGGATTGAAAAGAATCCAAGACATTTGAAATGATCTTTACTGTGTTCCACCCCTTCTTTTAACCACAAGGACCATTGGAGGATCAAAGACAGAGGAGCTGATAGTGATCAAGGCCTGTAGGCCAAGATTGTGTACTTTGTGGGGTCAATGAATTGTCACACCTTTAGAACACTGGGGGAAGTGTAATTATCTGATTGGTCAGTTTAAATGTCTCACATTTGGGTTTTAGTCACATGGTCAGGGAAAGGATAAAAGAAGACTGTAACTGTTGCTCTGTCTCTTTTAATGCTCTGCTCTTTCTATGCTCTGGCTTTCTCCCTTTCTTGGGGTTTTCTCCCTTTGCCTCTTTTTCCCTTCCTCTCTCTCTCTCTCTCTCTCTCTCTCTCTCTCTCTCTCTCTCTCTCTCTCTCTCTCTCTCTCTCTCTCTCCCTGGTAATATTTTACATGCTGGGTAAGATTATTGGTATACGTTATCATCATTTCATACATCTATTTTGTAACTATTTTAAGTGTAACCATAACCATATTTTGTCATTAAACCTTTTCAATTACAACTAAGATGCTATCTAGTTTTGATTTGGTATTGACTTTGAAGTGCTACCTATTGCAATACAATACTGTCACTCTCTATAGCAAAGCTCTCCCACATATTAAGCTATTGTAACTGCGCTTATTTCCGTCGTTGGTATAAGTTGCAGTGGGTGGAATAGACAAGAAATGTGCATTTTTCTACCATCTTGCTAAAAACGTTTCTTTAGTCATTCGGCAGTCTTGCAGCCTGAACCCCTGCAGGAAATCCACCCTTACAAAGACAATAAGGCGGCCAGCATAGCGGCGCGTCTAGTGTACACTGGTGTCACGGCGATCAGTGTCACGTTCGCTATCGGATGCAGGCAGCGCCGATAGAGAGATCGCTTGCGCCCTGAAGGGGGTACCAATCGCTTTCGGAACATAACCGTGTATAGGTTTCAGAATGACGATGGAGTCATTAGGTCCAAACTCAAGGCACGCGGCGCTTGAAGACAGCGCGTGAATGTCCCCCACATGTTTTACTGAGGCGAGTGCAGTCAGAAAACGTTTTTTAGCGAGAGGTATTTTAGTTCCACGGACTCGAGTGGTTCGAACGGTGGGGCTTTTAAAGCTTCTAGGACTATAGAAAGATCCCAGACCGGCACCGTGGGGGGGTGAGGGGGGTTCATCCTTCTGGCTCCCCTGAGGAAGCGGATGATTAGCTCGTACGTCCGTGGGTCCAAATTTTTGTCGGTGCACCATCTAGAGAACACAGACCATTTAGCAGCATAGAGCTTTCTGGTAGATTCCGCTCTGGCGTGTTTGATCGTGTTCAGAACCCCTTCTGGCAATTCGACGCGTAGTCGTTGGTCACCCATGCATGAAGCGCTCAGCGCTGTGGATGGGGATGCCAGATCGAGCCGCGGGCTTGAGTGAGGAGATCTGCTCTGATTGGAATGGGCCACGGGGCTGTCTGTGACAGCTGCGTAAGCTCCGGGAACCAAATCTGATTCTCCCAGCGCGGGGCTATGAGGAGCACCGAGTGGCGTGAGTCCCTGATTCTCTGAATGACCTGCGGTAGCAGAGAAATCGGGGGAAAAGCATAGAGCGGGCGGCGGGGCCAATCCAGTGCTAACGCGTCCTCGCTCTTTGAAACGAATATCGGGCAGTGAGCGTTCTCTTCTGACGCGAAAAGATCTATCTCCGCTCTGCCGAATAGGCGTCACAATGTTTGGACTGTTTGAGTGTGCAGGGACCATTCTCCGGGGGAGACAAGGTTCCTGGACAGCATGTCTGGGCCGTCGTTCAGATGGCCCGGTACGTGCGCCGCTCTGAGCGAAAGCAGGTGACTCTGGGACCACAATAGGATGCGGCGCGTCAGATGAAAGAGATTCTTGGATCTGACCCCGCCCTGACGGTTGATGTAAGATACCACGGCCGTATTGTCTGAGCGAATCAGGACGTGGTGACCGTGTATGCGCGGGAGGAAAAACAGCAGCGCGTTCTCGACCGCGATCATCTCCAGACAGTTTATGTGTAGGGAACTCTCCTGGCTCGACCACTGGCCGGCGGCCGGTGAGCCCTCGCAGACCGCACCCCAACCCGAGTTGGATGCGTCTGTCGAGATGACTTTTCGGCGAGAAAAGGTTCCCATGGTAACGCCCCTCTGAAACCACTCGATTACTGACCATGGCTGCAGTGCAGAGATACATGTCTGAGTAATCTTGATAATCTGGCGGCCCGTAGTCCACTCGCGGTGGGATACGCGGCTCTTTAACCAGAGTTGAAGGCGCATGTGCAGAAGACCCAGCTGTAGCACAGCGGAGGCTGAGGCCATATAACCCAGCATCCTCTGAAAAGATTTCAGGGATGTGTGGGTACCCATCCGAAAAGAGGCGGCTAGACGCTGAACACGGCGCGCGCGCTGTGTGGATAAGCGAGCCGTCATTGTGATAGAGTTCAAATCTATTCCAAGGAATGAAATAGTTTGACTGGGCTGGAGAGAGCTCTTTGTCCAGTTGACAGAGAGTCCCAGCGCTTTCAGATGGTTGAGGAGAACTGCGCGGTGCGACAGAAGCTCCGTCTGGGAATCTGCTAGAATCAGCCAGTCGTCCAGATAGTTTAGAATGCGCAGCCCCTGACTCCGCAGGGGAGCGAGCGCTGTATCCATGCACTTCGTGAACGTACCGGGTGCTAGGGATAGGCCGAACGGGAGAACCGCATATTGGTAAACCTGACCCTCGAAGGCGAAACGTAGGAATGGCCTGTGATAAGGGTTTATCTGGATCTGAAAATAGGCGTCTTTCAGGTCTAGAGAGATGAACCTGCAGTCCCCCTGGCGGACGTGCGCGAGGAGTTTCTTGACTGTGAGCATTTTGAACGGTCTCTTTATGAGCCCTTTGTTCAAAGCCCTGAGATCTAAGATCGGCCTGAGGCCGACGTCTTTCTTGGGAACCAGAAAGTAACGGCACGTTAACTCGGTTGAACTTTTATTTATTAAAGTTTCTTTTAATCACCTCTTATGTGTAAATGAGAGGTTTTGTAAGGGTTTTACTGGAAAGTGAGCTAATTTATTTAACACAAACGTAAACGTAACGTATCGGTGATGTTTCAGGACTTTTAGGAGCAATTGGCCGAAACTAACGTTAGCTCAATGGTAACGTTAAACACATTTTGATTAAATGTTCTGTGATTTCAGTAGTAACGAAATAACCCATAACAGGGAGAAAGCTCCACTAAGTTACTTCAAAATTTCTGAAGAAAGCTGCTGACGGAGAAGTAACGTTAGGACACAGGTGAGCCGAGGAAGCTCAATAAATAAAACTACCCTTCATATGTTTGTGGTCTATTTAACAATGAATCCTGGAGGGGGAAAATGGTTTAAACTGTTACAATGGTTTACACAAACGCATTAATCAGTATAACTGTTTTTAACATTGATAATAATCAGAAATGTTTAGGGTTAGGGTTAGATGTTTACATTGTAAGAATGTATAGTATTCAAATATAAAAAAACACTGACTTTTTAGGTCATGTTTCTCATTAAAGTCAGATGATTTCCTATTAATTCAATTGAATATGGTGACTTCAATTTACATGACGTCGTGAGCAGTGTTGGGAGTAACGCATTACAAAAGTAATACATTACTGTAACATATTACTTTTTGCTGTAACGCAGTAGTGTAAGGCATTACTAATCAATTTTCAGTAATATTTTACTCGTTACATGTTCAGTGAGGCTTGTATTACAGTTGTATTACAGTGTATTGTCTGCTTTTACTTCTTAAAAGGCAACAGACTATGTAAAAGTTTTAAAGCAGTCTTTTAGTGCCAGTTCAGAGCGGTCGCGTCTGTAACATTGTTTTTTCCTCATAAATGCGAACACGAAAACTAAAATAAAATGAATATTTTAAGTTCTATGGAGACTGGAGAGCCAACCCTTCCTCATTCGATTTGCGCAGTGTAATTAACAGAATTACAAAAAATATATTTTGCCTCCTATTTTTTTGTCACGCATGAATGTGTGTCTTTTCCCTAATATTAAAAATAAAACATAGACTGATATTTGTCTAATGTCTGGAGTCCTTTAAGGAAGTAGCCTATATACGTTTCAATACATGTATTTTCTGAGAATTTTTATTTCAAGTTTTGACTGCAAATGTCATGTCCATAATGCTGGACTTCCCCAATTTTCAATAATTTATCCTCAACTAGTTTTGTGGTTAACTTCAAATGTTAACTTCAAATAATACTAATAGCCTAATTTAAAGATAAGGCAGCATTGGATCTGGACGGTAAGGAGAATAACGCTGGGAGTTGGAAGAGGTGTGTCGCGATTCTGTAAGTCGTGTGGTGAATCGCGATTTCGGTTTCATATTGCATATCGTTACAGCCCAAAAGTTAAGTTCTACTTAGTTATTTTGGTGAAAGTAACTCAAAAGTAATACATGAGTAATGTAACGCATTACAATTCTGAGACAGTAATATTGTAAGGTAATGAATTACTTTTAAATAACAGTAACAAGTAATACCTAATGTATTACAGTTTGGAAGTAACTTGCACAACACTGGTCGTGAGCAATCAAGTCATTTATATAGATCAGTGAGTAGTGCCCAGCATAAAAGTCCACTAAAGGAGATTTCTCGCATTTTACCCCTAAACTCTGGAATAACTATGAAGGTAAAAGAGTAACAAGACTCGAGCACAAACAATAAATACTTGTATGCTAAAATTTACACTCACAGCTCCAACGTGAAAACCTCATCTAATATGCAATAACGTTGAAAAGATCACAGTTTCTGTCCTGACGAAAATCTTATTTTTTGCTTTGCAGAACAAGTTTGTGACTGACTTAATGAACCCAGTTGGTTTGGATCATGCTCAGAGATGTAAGGGTTACAAAAAGTTAACCAGAACTCTTATGGACTCCATCTTGTCTTCAAAGAGATGGCAACATGAACGGGAAAAAAGGGGTTGTTGGTGAAAAAAGAGCCTTGACCTACAAAAGGTGCAGCTAATAATTGGTAAGCATGTCTGAATATCTTTTATCAATAGTTATTATATGACAAGCGCTGAGCGCATCTGTCAGCGACAGCCATAGCTTGGAAAGCACAGTTTGAATCTGGCAGTTACGTCGCGTGACAAACTTGTTTTCAAATTTTAATGTAATCAATCGCATTTCTTACAGACTATGTCAAAAAGAGGCACCCAGGCATCGGAGGCACTGAGATCAAGGTCTGCATGGCACAAAAGTTAAGAGATCTGAGGAGACGAGCAGAAAGGTAATATTCAGACGATCCAACATCCAAGTGTGATCCCCATGTGTCTGTTTACATTTGCGAAACCGACATGAGTGAGGACTGAGGATTATTCCTCAGTCTACATTGTGATCTATTCACAAACTATAAATAGTTTTTTTTTATAAATGATACGCATCACTCGTCATATACAGTTGTTTAAGCAAGATGTAAACGGCATTGCTGTTTGCCAACATTTTTTGCTTTCATAGCATATTTACGTAAAACGTTTAATGACATAATAATATTACAAATGAATAATAATTAATTATTAAGCCCCATCCACTTCAGGCTTCAAAAATGCTTTTCAGAAACCTACGGGGTGACGTCATGGACACAACGTCCATATATATTTTTTACAGTCTATGGTTTACACTGTCCTAATCTTTGATCTTTTTCTATCCCAAAACAGGATGCCTGCTGAAGGAGACACAAAGGACTGAGACAATACACATTTACAAAAGCACACCACTCACACACACATGCGTGTATACCTGCGTTTTTTGTGGCTTTTTATGTATTTATGTATAATATGTGTGCTAAACAAAAGTGTATATAGTTTCTCATTGATAATTGTCTTGAGATATTCACATTTATAAACTTGTATTATTATAATCTCCTAAAGTCTTAGAATTTTTATGTTTTCATGTTCATGATTATTTTTATTTAATTTTGTAATACATGTTGTTTATAAAAATACATGTTCACGGCTTTTATATATAGATAAATTTTTTTGCTTACATTCAATTTATTGTAATGATTTTATATTCATACAATCAATTGTTTTAATTTTTAAAAATAATATTACTATTCAGGTCAATGTGAACAATAAACAATGTCAGTTTCTCATGATATTTAATTAGTATATGATCATATGTCCTACTTACAATTATTAAATTATTACAGGCTAATCTCTTTAGTTTTAGAATCTTTATCTTCATGGTTTCAAACTGCAATTTTGAATTTTTTTTATAAATATGTTGTTTAAAATACATGTGCATGGCTTTTCGTGGCATTAAAATTTTGTGCATACATTACATTTATTGTAGTAATCTTCATACGATTCTTATGTTTTGTAAAAAATAAACAACATAGAAGATATTTTTTGTAGACTTATTTGTGTACAGGCATATCGGGATGTAGAGGTTAGGAGAACGTTCCGGGAACCTTTAGGGAACGTTCTGAGAACGTTCTAAGTTCCCGGAACGTTCCCCTAACCTAAAGGGAACGTAAAGAAAACTTTCAAACTCTATTAACGTAAAGAAAACTTTCCTAGGTAACCAATAGGGAACGTTAGAAATGTTTGTTCTGGGAACGTTCTGGGAACCTGAAAGTAACGTTCTGGGAACGTTTTGGGAACCAAAAATTGTTAACTGGGAGGTAATTCTAGTAGAGCATTCATTTCGTTCATTTGTTAAATTAGAGGCGATCTGAAATGTGTTGTTTTTGAAATCAAGTGACCAAAGTGCTCGTTGCTGCTGCGATCAGTTTCATTGGATTCAGTGTTCTGTTGTGACGCACACAATCTTCAAACAGACCCACGCTTCAATCCGTTGTGGGGACTGAGAGACTCGTTACGATGAAATCACAAAACCCAATGCACAAAAAACATGATAAGAAGCACAGACATGCCGATATAAATTTACGCCCGTGAATTTTCTCTATTAAATAAAAAGACTGTACGAATCAGGATTCAGGCTCGGAGACAGAGGTAAGTAATGAACTTAAACTTTCTTTATTAATAAACAAGGTAAGTATTCAGGGTTTCAGGTGCTCAGAAGTGCTCTTGAAGGAGGATACGTGACAGGAATACATCCAGGTGAGTGAATCCTCCTCTTAGGAATTACATGAACGGTGACACAAGGCAATGACTTTCCTTTTCTCACTTTCAGATCGTCGTGGAGCAGACGGAGTACAGACAGGATTCCAGGTGAGTAGATCCTTTTTCAATAGTAGGTCAGGAACTAACACAGTTCAGTGATACTTGCTTTTCATCCTTATAGATCATCCATTATAGGGACGAGACTCATGGCATAATCCAGGACACGGAACGAGAATCATGGAGCAGATCCTGGGAACATCAGAACAAGGACAGAGCGGTTAGTCTTTACAGGTAAGTATACTTTACATCTCAGCTCGGTGGATGTCTCAGAGGGAAGCAAGTGAAGGCTGGTTAGGGTCTTTTTTTTTTTTTCCTGTTGGAGGCTTGACAGTGAGTGACTGTGAACTTGGTGCTTTTATGCTGGCTGTGAAGGGCGTGCTGATTGGAAACAGGTGCAGGTGATTAGAACTCTGGGGAAAGTGATCGTTGCGTGGTGACTTGGGAGGACTCTGATTGGCTCCTGACATTGGGCAGTTTCTATCCAATTTTGGCGTTTACGTGAAATTGTACATGGCAGTATGCTTCATCGTCAGAAAAAATGTAGTGTAATTTGGTTTCGATTTCCTCCGTAACAGAGTAAACATGTAGGCTATACCAAATTCAAATGAGCTTCATCCAAGATACTCATGTGACTTCATCTTACTGTGTTGGATTATTATTAAAGATTTACATTTTATTTTACTACCTGATTAATAGTTAAAAATTGGCTTTGTATAAGGAAAATAAAATTGGTGGTTATTTGGGTCCCCTCCCCTTAGCATCCGAGTAGGCCCATATGCAATGCATCACATATACTTGTGCAATATCAAAGCAATGTGACTCATGATGCACAAGGGATCCATAACATCAAGTTTCTTTTTTTTTACTCGCACTGAACATTCTAAGAACATATATCGAACAATTTCAAGGACGTCATTCAAAATTCAAGCGCATTTCACGCCTAAAAAAACAATGGAATTTTCCAATCTTTGCAAAATATGAACTAACCCTAAATCTTTGCTTATCTGGGCCAGATAACCGCTAAACTCCTACCACATAACATCATATACAGTAGATATTAGT
This sequence comes from Pimephales promelas, assembly GCF_016745375.1. The sequence continues at coordinate 2,375,608 of NW_024121566.1, forward strand.
TGGCATGGTCAAAAATAAATGCAATCAGGATGGAACAGCTGATGATAAAGTTTAATATGAAATCTTATGTTTTTTTTTGTTGTTGTTTTAATGGTATACACTAATAGCATTTTAGTGAAACAGAAACAGAGAAACAATTTTGTAACAGTTACATCACTCCCAACAGTTATCATATCACCACATTACAGTACTTTACAATATGTTCTTTACAATATGTATTCCATTGAGATTCAGATGATAAAAGTCATATACTGTCTGAGGCAGATATGTATTTGAGCAGGTAGCATTTGATTTCTGAGATGTGCATAGTCTCTCTGATGGTGGTGTCTCTGTTACGGACCAGCAGAAGGCCACTTTTTAGTGTACTCTCACTGACCACTACTGTGAAGAGGACACCCATCTCATCATACCTGCAGCATAAAGAAAACTTCTCTCAAAATTCATTTCATCATGAAAACTTTACTCAAAAGATTACTAAGTATTGTATAGAAAATAGATAGTCAGTTACTTTGTGTGTAAATTCTCCAGAGATAATGACATTGTGTCCAAGTATCCAGGCCATGTGGAAATTCCAACTTCAAGAAACTCTTGGAGTAAACCCTCACAAACCTTAAGAGACAATTATCTTAAGGTCAGTACATCTCAAGTGGTCCACAAATTTGTAAAGTTGGTTGCATGACCATTTTTAATTTACCTTTTTGTTTTTGAGTGATTACCTCAAATACCCTTATGTATTGGTATTGCAAAACCACCCATTTAAAGATTACAGATTTTGCACACTCTTGTTTCTTAGACTTTAACTTAGACTAAAAGTTTGAGATTATAATTTAAATCTAAATGTAATTGATCAAGATTGCTAAAAGTTCCAGTTTTAGGGTCAATTTAAAATGGAGAGGGTTTGAGACTTAGTCCAAATTTTTTTTGCAGAACATGTCACCATTTGAGATGTTGGTTAGAAATGGGTTTTTTTATTGTAAAATACTGTTAATTTCATATTATTTGTTATACTTACATTTTACATCTGTTAATTCTCAAAAAACAAAGTAGGCTTTTAACAAAATTTCTGCAAGCCCTAAGCTCAGTAACCAGTGCAATCTCAAACTCGGCATGCAGTAACGGATCATTAAATTTTACATGGAATAATTTGTGCTAGTCTTTGAAATGTTACCGTTATCATTAAGTTAACCCTTTTGGGTATTCACCAGGAAGATTGTGTTGGAATCTTTGGATGTACTCTGCTCAAGGAAGAGTTGAGGCAGAGGCACAAACAAACAGAATACCAGAGTTCAGCAGCACACCGAACGGGTTTGGTCGACTGCTTGCAAAATTATTCTAGAAAATACATCCCTCTTTAAAGGGATAGTTCACCCAAAAATGAAAATTAAGTCATTTTTACTCACTCTCATGCTGTACCAACCCCGTAAGACCTTCGTTCATCTTCGTAACACAAATGGAGATATTTTTGATTAAATTTGAGAGCTGTATCACTACCACATTGGCACCCTAAGGGATTGAAACTTGACGGCCCAGAAAGTCATTGAAGAAAATGTTTAAATATTCCATGTGACTACAGTGGCTCAACTATAAGTTTATCAAGCGACGAGAATACTTTTTGTGCGGGAAAAAAAAAAATAATAACCACTACGTTCTTTTTCCACTACTTATTGTTCAGTTCTTGCGCATGCGTCGTGGAAATCTCTTGAACTCTCGTTTTAGGCCCAGAAGGAAGAAAAGGAATAGTCGAATAAAGTTGTTATTTTTGTTTGTTTTTCCACACAAAAAGTATTCTCGTCGCTTGATAAACTTATAGTTGAGCCACTGTAGTCACATGGAATATTTAAACATTTTCTTCAATGACTTTCTGGGCTGTCAAGTTTCAATCCCTTACGGTGCCTATGTGGTAGTGATACAGCTCTCAAATTTAATCAAAAATATCTCCATTTGTGTTCCGAAGATGAACGAAGGTCTTACGGGGTTGGTACAGCATGGAGGTGAGTAATTAATGACTTAATTTTCATTTTTGGGTGAACTAACCCTTTAAATAAAAAAAAGGAGGGATAAAACACTTTTTTCACATACAGTATTTAAAGCTCTCCTATCCATTCACAAAGATGACACCCTTTCTCTAGTCTAGATCACAATTTGTACTTTTTTTTCAAAAACCTTCAAACTCGATGCCACTTTATTCTTTAAGTACGCTTTTAGCTGATTAGTTTCACTTTTTCGGACATCCACCTTGAACTTGAGAATGCGGGTACAGAATGACACGTCCGGTGTGTGACTGTTCTAGTCGCTGTGCCGTGCTTATCTGGTATGTGAATGGAGTCATAGCAGATGAGGCCACTGGAATGAGAATGGATTGTCTTATTTTTTTATGGACGTCGATGAGAGAGAGGCTTCAACACTTTTAATTCAGTAAGCTCACTTTTGAGAGGAAAAGATTGATCACTTTATGAATTGACAGACTATCTGCTAATCTTCAACATGTTTACCATTACATGATCTTGAACTTTTAAACATTAGTTTTGGTAATTCTAAAAAGTGATCGTTTATCCCTCTATACCTGTCTTAGCTCTGAATTAGAGCCTCGTCCCATATCCAAAGCCACTTTCACTGGAGTTAAACTGGGATGCAGCTTTAAAACCTGAATGAGCAAAGACACCCTAGTCAACCTCCCAGCCATTTTTACATAAAAAATTATATATTAAGTAAGCGTCATTTTCCAACCACTTAATAATGCTAAAAAAAAAATTTAAATTAAGAAAACCTAGCATACTCACTGTCCTCTGATGAAGCTTCTGTTTGCTGTCAGTTTTTTTCAGCAGTTGAAGTGAGTTAAATAGGTAAGCCAGCATTCCTTGATCCACATTCGCACTGACAGAGATGACATGAGGAACACAGACTTTCTTCCATCTCTGCACTGAAAGTTACATGATCATAGCGGTCTTTAATAGATGGTTGTGAAATAACAATTTCTAGAATTTTTTTTAATTATTATTATAAATTTATATAATTTCAAGTATACTATTTTTTACTTTAAGTTCCCCTTGTAACACAGTCTCATCCCAAAAAGTCATATAACTGACGTTTTGGGGACGTATTTTGACCATATACGTCAATATCGCCTTTTTAGGGCCCCTTAAACGTCGGTAGATGGCGATCCCGGGCCGTCATACAACTGACGCTTTACCTTTAACGTCAGTTAGGTGACGGGTTAGGTTTAGGGTTAGGTTTAGGTATGGGGTAGAGTTAGGATCCATAACCTCATCTACCGACGTTTAAGGGGGCCCTAAAAAGGCGAATATTGACGTATGGTCAAAAGACGTCCCAAAACGTCAGTTATATGACGTCTTGGGATGAGACCGGGTTGCCCTTGGCATTATATATAATTCAGATCAAAGTTAGTTGAATTATTTGACAAACAAACTAAATTACACCTTGAACATAATCTAAGTTTGCTCTGACCTGTAGATTGATGCAAGATCCTTGGAGAGTCTTTATCAGTTGTGTGTCCCCAGGCTCCACAGTGTCTCCAGGGTCTCTCTGAGCCCCAGGGGAACTTATAAAGGATTTTAACACCATGAGACTCCCCTTCTCAGTTCCTCATCCATCACATTGCACATGCTGAAGTCAGACGGACCTAAAGCAAACTGCAGTGGGTGTTCAAGAATTATATTCCTGCACTACACCGATATTCCTTAAAAATGTGTCATATACTTTAAAAGAGGATGACCAGTATGTTTTTTCATGACATTATTGATATGAAGTCACAAATAAAAGATAATAATAACACAGGCACAACATTGCTGCAATGAAATTGTTGTAACCAACAACTGCACTCTGCCAGATGGTAAGTCTGTACACACTGAGAATAAATTTTTTTTTTCAAGATAAAGACCAGGTATATACACTGTCACTAATATACAGTAGCCTACACAATGAATACCATTCAGGGTGGTTTTACATATTAAAGGAGCCGTATGCAAGATTGTGGCCAAAAGTGGTACTGCAATCACTTTCAAATTACTGTAGAGTGGTGTATCCCCTAGTGTCAGTGATAAGTATTTGAAATTAACATGATTTAATAAATTTTGGGGCATCTCGCCCGGAGGGCGGGGTTACGTCCTGCGTCACATCTCTCATGCGGGTTCTTCGTCGACCAGGGTCAGCGCGGCTGAGCG
>NW_024121566.1:2380288-2430453 GCF_016745375.1 Pimephales promelas
CTCTAGAGCCCTGCATTTCAGCCCGAGAGCCGACGGGGCCCCGACTTATTTACACTCCTCGGGCCGGGCTTCGGGCCAATTTTAACGTCATAGTTCACACGCGGGCGGGCCTCGGGCCTGTTTTAGGTTTATCTTTTTTATAGCCTATTTTAGATATTCTTAAAATAAAATATGAGAAGATAACTATTGAAAAGCAAACATAGAAAGACGATTTATAACCTATCATACTGACATATATGACTGACAGTCTGCTCACGGCACGCACACGCGGCACACAGGTTTCCCGGCAACGCGATCCGCGGCGACCGGCTCGTTCTCTTGTTTAGTGTCCCGCCAGCAGCAGCAGAAGTAGTGAGCGTGATTCAGCGCAGCTGGAAAAAGTACGACTGGATTAAAACTTTCCTCGGTGGATGGTGCTTTTTCTGCACGATGCTCTGTAAGAGACTGTTTAGGAGGTTGTCTTGTTGTTTTTTGTTTGATTGGACTTTAGTTTCATGAGTCTATCGGAAACCGAATGGCCATGTTCTGTAGTAAAGACTTGATTTTTGAGGTAAGATAACCTGCATTGTTTGTTTTAATGTAATTTATCTGATTTGTTTAGATTGCATTCTCTGTATTGTATTGTATTGTAAATTGTATTGTACGAGCGCTGTTGCGAGCAGCAGAGCAGTTTGCCTCAGCTTTTCAAAAATGACAATAAACGTTTAACAAACGTTTAAACTAACGTTAACTGTCTGTGTGAATATGTTTAAGTTGTTTTATATCTATGGATTTTATTGTAGCCAAGTGTGATTGAGAGAGGCTATAAATGGATCAAACATGTTTAACTCGCTGTCGGGTGCTTGGTTGTCATAAAAAAATAAATAAAAAGAATATTTGTCTTAATTAACTTTATAAAGAAATGAAAATAATCTAAACGGTAACTACTTTGCCATTGAGGACAAAACATATCTGTTTAAATGACTGCTGCAACAGGGCAGGCTGAGTAAGGTGTTTTTTTTTTTTTTTTTTTTTTTTTTTTAAATAACGGGCTCGGGTCGGACTCGGGCTGATCATTCTGATGAGCTGTCGGACACGGGCCGGGCTAGGGCCTGGACGTCTCGGGCCGGGCTAGGGCCTAGATTTGAGGCCCGTGCAGGGCTCTAATTTACTCATTACGTACTTTAACTAACTCCTCCTCAGGGCTCCAGACTAACTTTTTTTACTAGGAGCGCTGTTGCCCCTAACTGAAAATTTTAGGAGCGCAATCAGAAAATTTAGGGGCACACCTTAAATCAGCTCGCAAAGCAATTATTCAAATTTCCCCCAAAACAACTGTAATACTGACAAATTCTATAATAATAAATAGACTTAACATTATGATATGCTATTTTAAGTTCACAGGGCTCCAGACTCAAATTTGAAAGCAGCACCACCTCAACTGAGAACTCACACCGAGTTCTACAAAAAAAAAGAAAAAAAATCTAGTAGCACTGGGGCTGACAATAAATCACTAGGGTGTAGATGAAATTAACTTTAGTTATCATTTATAATGTCTTAGGGCTAATATTAAATTTAAAAAAAACTATTAATTTGAAAACATGTATATGGAGTGAAAAAAGCCAATAAACATTCCTACTGTTTACAATGGTGTTATTATTTTTTAAATAAATGTTTAAATAAGAGTCTTAAAAAATCTTAAAAATGTTTATTTTAGGACAATCTTTGAAGGATGAACAAAAAATGTGTTGGTCATCACATAAAAAATACAAAAAATAAAATATTTATATATGATATTATAGTTTTGATTTTGAAGTGCTAGAAAAAGATGTGTATAGGCTACTTGTAAGTGTTTGACTATTTCTTCCACATTATCATATTTATGGTTAGAGTTAAGTTACTACATTAGCCTAAATCCATGGTGAGCTGCTGATTTAGTGGACTGAAAGCCTTCTATAAGTGTTTATCCTGGTTTCCACGCCAGCGCTGTTGATATGATAACTTGTATAACTTACTTATAACTTACTATATATGGTTTATATCAGAACTCTGCGCCGAATCGGAAAGTTTGTCACTGGATCTCGTGGTGTTGATGTTATTAATTCTGAAGCGAATTCAATGGATTCATTCACTGGATCTCCTAACAGTGTCGCGTGAGCGAGATCGGCCCGCGACTGGCAAGTTCGGGGCTTTTTTTTTACTGTCAGTGGTTCGGGTCGCTGGTGCTGCTGCTCGACGGTCTTAATCACGAGTAGCCTATCGTATTTTCGTTCCACTTTCATTTTGTTTGCATTCGCTGCTAGGTAACGAGTCGATAGATCGCTTATTGCTCAGACGCACGTAGCAGGTTGTGATATTTGTCTCCGTCTCCTTCCCACAGACGTTTATGCGCGCGATTCTTGTCACGGATTCATTGACGCACCCCTTCCACGCTTAACCATGCGTTTAACGTGTGGCAAATTTACTGGTCGCACATGTGCGACTGGATGTAAAATTCAGTCGCACACTCTCAAAATTTGGTCGCAAAATGCGACCATTTGGTCGCAGTCTGGAGCCCTGCCTCCTAGGGATTTAGTCTGATCGACTTCACATTTCTGCTGTGCCTTTTAAAGGCATTGACGATGTAAAGTTGTTCTATCTGCGCGTTTTCGTCCATGGGCGTGTCTGTGGCGTCGATGATTCGCCATGAAACAGGAAGTTGTTGTAACTTGGCTGTAAATGCCCAGATCTGCACGAAATTTTACACATTTGACAAGAGTTAGAGATAGCACAAGAGATAGCACAACTTTACATCGTCAATGCCTTTAGAAGGCACAGCAGAAATTTGAAGTCGATCCAAATAAATCCCTAGGAGGAGTTCGTTAAAGTGCGTAATGAGTAAATCATCCAAAAATGGCCGCCAAATTCAAAATGGCCGACTTCCTGTCGAGTTTAGGGTATGGGTTCTTGAGGCTTTTTTGTGCGTCTTGATATGATACACATCCCCACCAAATTTCGTGCTTGTAGGTTGAACGTGGACGAAGGGCTAATTTTTAGCAATTTTCTAGGTGGCGCTAGGGAGCCATTTTGCCACGCCCATCCGCGAAACCCACAAAATACGAAATTTTTCACCAGTCCTGACATGCGTGCCAAACTTGGTGAGTTTTTGAGCATGTTGCGGCCCTGAAAATGGCGCTTACTTTGCAGAAAAAAGAAAAAAAAATGAAAGCTGCAAGCAGCGATGGGCGGGCCCTCGCACCTGTAGCGCGTCGGGGTCTGAGGCGGCCGCGTTGCATTTTCTGCAGCTCAGCCGGTGCGGCTGTGCATTTGCTATGCTGCTTTGTTAAAGGTCACTTCCTGTTGCCAGCAGGTGGCGCTATGACTGTGGGTGAATGTCGGCATGTAGATTTGTTCAGGACGGGACTCTTGTCAAATATGTAAAATTTCGTGCAGATCTGGGCATTTACAGCCAAGTTACAACAACTTCCTGTTTCATGGCGAATCATCGGCTCCACGGACACGCCCATGGACGAAAACGCACAGATAGCACAACTTTACATCGTCAATGCATTTAGAAGGCACAGCAGAAATGTGAAGTCGATCAGACTAAATCCCTAGGAGGAGTTAGTTAAAGTACGTAATGAGTAAATCATCCAAAACTGGCGGTAAAATTAGCAATGGCGGACTTCCTGTCGAGTTTAGGGAATCGCTCCAAGAGACTTTTCTGTGCGTCTGGACATGGTAGATGTACCACAGAAATTTCGTACATGTCGGTCAAACATGCGGCCGGGTCTGCTTCGTTAAAGGTCACTTCTTGTTGCCACTTGGTGGCGCTATGACTGTGGGTGAATGTCGGCATGTAGATTTGTTCAGGGCGGGACTCTTGTCAAATGTGTAAAATTTGGTGCAGATCTGGGCATTTTCAGCCAAATCATCGACGCCACGGACACGCCCATCAACGAAAACGCGCAGATAGCACAACTTTACATCATCAATGCCTTTAGAAGGCACAGCAGAAATTTGAAGTCGATCCGACTAAATCCCTAGGAGGAGTTCGTTAAAGTACGGAGTGTGTTAATCGTCCCAAAATGGCTGCCAAATTCAAAATGTCGGACTTCCTGTCGAGTTTAGGGTATGGGTTCTTGAGGCTTTTTTGTGCATCTTGATATCATACACGTCCTCACCGAATTTCGTGCGTGTAGGTTGAACGTGAACGAGAAGCAAATTTTTTTTCCAATTTTCTAGGTGGCGCTAGCGTGCCATTTTGCCACGCCCGTCTGCGAAACCCACAAAATACGAAATTTTTCACCAGTCCTGACATGCGTGCCAAATTTGGTGAGTTTTTGAGCATGTTGTGCTCCCGAAAATGGCGCCTACTTTGCAGAAAAAAAAAAAAAATAAAAAAAAATAACCCTAACAGTTTCAATAGGGTCCTCGCACTGTTAGTGCTCGGGCCCTAATTAAAGCTGCTAGCAGAGATGGGCGGGCCCTCGCACCTGTAGCACGTCGGAGTCTGAGGCGGCCGTGTTGCATTTTCTGCAGCTCAGCCAGTGCGGATGTGCATTTGCTACGCTGCTTCGTTAAAGGTCACTTCCTGTTGCCAGGAGGTGGCGCTATGACTGTGGGTGAATGTCGGCATGTAGATTTTATTCAGGGCGGGACTCTTGTCAAACGTGTTAAATTTCGTGCAGATCTGGGCATTTACAGCTAAGTTACTACAACTTCCTGTTTCATGGCGAATCATCGACGTCACGGACACACCCATCGATGAAAACATGCAGATAGCACAACTTTACATCGTCAATGCCTTTAGAAGGTACAGCAGAAATTTGAAGTTGATCCGACTAAATCCCTAGGAGGAGTTCGTTAAAGTACGGAGTGTGTAAATCTTCCCAAATGGGTCGCCAAATTCAAAATGGCGGACTTCCTGTCGAGTTTAGGGTATGGGTTCTTGAGGCTTTTTTGTGCGTCTGGTCATGGTAGATGCACCACAGAAATTTCGTACATGTCGGTCAAACAAGCGGCGGGGGCTGCTTCATTAAATGTCACTTCCTGTTGCCAGCAGATGGCGCTATGCCTGTGGGTGAATATCCCACAAATGTAAATGCTCCAGATCTGAGCATTTACAGCCAAGTTCCTACAACTTCCTGTTTTTTAATGGCGAATCTTCGACGCCACGGACACGCCCATCGACGAAAACGCGCAGAGAGCACAACTTTACATCGTCAATGCCTTTAGAAGGCACAGCAGAAATTTGAAGTCGATCCGACTAACTCCCTATGAGGAGTTAAAGTACGTAATGAGTAAAAAAACGCCGCTCCCAGAGGCCGCCGGAGCCCCCTGCGGATCCATGCGGCCCGCTGCTGCCGCCCACCGACCGCTCTCCCTCTCCGGACATACAGTTGCCGCCGAGTGGCCGCTCTGTCGCCTCCGACGACACCGCGGAAGAGAAGAACTCTTGTTCGCTGCACGCTTCGGACAGCGAGGACTGGTCGTCGATCGGTTCTTCTACGAGAGAGTCCGCGGGGACCCGCGCCGGCATTGAGGAGGAACTCTTGCGTCTCCTCTCACAGGCCGTCGACCGTCTGGGACTCCCCCCGTACAACCACCGAATCGCATGGATGGTAAATTCCTGCACCGGCGCCCGGCCCCCGCCTGCAGCCGGGCTGCACCATTCCTGCCTGAGCTACATAACGAGCTCACTAAGTCTTGGAATGCCCCTCTTTCGGCTCGAAACCGCTCTGACGTGCGGAGCCGCCGAGAGGGGATATACTGCCATGCCTTCCGTCGAGGACCTGGTCGCCGCTCACCTTTGCCCGCCCTCTGCTAGATGGCGGTCTTCCCCTACGCTTCCTTCGAAAGCACGCAGAGCGACCTCCACTTTTCATGCTCGCGCTTACGCCGCCGCCGGACAGGCCGCTTCAGCGCTGCATTCCATGTCAGTCCTCCAAGTGCTACAGAGCGACATCTTGTGCGAGATTGCGAAGAGCGGTAGGAACCCGCCCACCCTTTCGGATTTGAGAAGCGCGACGGACCTCTCCCTTCGCGCCACTAAAGCCGCCGCACAAGCCCTGGGGAGATGTATGGCCAACCTCTGTGTCGCTGAGAGACACTTGTGGCTCACTCTTGCCGACATGGGAGATTCAGAACGCGCCGTTTTCCTCAACGCGCCTATCTCTCCGACCGGCCTCTTCGGATCTGCCATCACGGGCATCGTCGACCGCTTCTCCGAGGTACAAAAAGCCACCCAGGCCATGAACATGTTCCTGCCCCGATGCGCCAGCACTTCTGCAGGCCGCCCTCAAGAGCCCCCTGCCAGAACCCCGCAACAGCGCCCGCCTCAGCAAGCTCAGCAGCCCCAGCGTAGACAGGGCGGCCGCCCTCGCTCTCGCTCTGACAGCCTCTTCCCCGGGGGCCTCGACCCAAGATCACGCTGAAGCCTGATCAGCAAAAGTCTGCCTAGCACAGCTGAGAAAAAGACGGCCCTCTCCCGCTGCGGCCGGACCGGCGTCAAAGTTTCGTCCTCTGCTAGTCCCCGAAGCCTCGCCGACTACAGTAGTGTTTACCGCCACAATCAAGCCGGTTTCTCTGCCCGCTTGCGAGCGACAAAAAGCCGTTTTCACGGCTACCCAGAGAGTTCACAAAAAGAGCATAAAAGCCTCAAGTGTAAAAAATGTGCCCACAAGCATGTGTTCACTCATACACACAAGCACCATATGCCCCGTGTCTCCCACAGAGCCCAGTCTCACAGAGCGGCCACTGACCGCTCTAGTAGCAGAAAACATAAACACGCCCACAAGCCCATGCGCGTGTCCCCCCTCTGCTCGCTCTGTCTCACGGCCCAAAAACTCCTCTCTGAGTGTAAGTCCCGTTGCCACACACACTCTAAGCGCGCCCACACACAGTGTTCAGCCCGCTATGTGCAGCAATCAGGGCGAAACTGCCATTCATCCGCTAGCCGCATGCTGCGAAGCGTGGGAAGCCATCCCCGGCATCTCCCCGTGGGTTTTAAGCATCATAAAGAATGGCTATCTATTACAGTTTCGTCGCCGCCCGCCCCATTCGCGCGTTCGGCTCGAATCCGCTGCCAGTCCAGCTGCGATGAACACACTCCGCTCAGAAATAGCGAAGCTGCTGCAGAAGGGCGCAATAGAGAGAGTTCCGCCATCTATGACCGAGTCGGGTTTTACGGCCGTTATTTTCTTGTCCCCAAGAAAGACGGCGGCCTCAGGCCGATCTTAGATCTCAGGGTCTTGAACAAAGCGCTCATGAAGAGACCGTTCAAAATGCTCACAGTCAGAAAACTTCTCGCACACGTCCGCCAGGGGGACTGGTTCATCTCTCTAGACCTGAAAGACGCCTATTTCCAGATCCAGATAAATCCTCGTCACAGGCCATTCCTACGTTTTGCCTTCGAGGGTCAGGTTTACCAATATGCCGTTCTCCCGTTCGGCCTATCCTTAGCACCCCGTACGTTCACGAAGTGCATGGATACAGCGCTCGCCCCCCTGCGGAGTCAGGGGCTGCGCATTTTAAACTATCTGGACGACTGGCTGATTTTAGCACAATCTCAGACGGAGCTTCTGTCGCACCGCGCAGTTCTCCTAAACCATCTGAAAGCGCTGGGACTCTCTGTCAACTGGACAAAGAGCTCTCTCCAGCCCAGTCAAACTATTTCATTCCTTGGAATAGATTTGAACTCTATCACGATGAAGGCTCGCTTATCCACACAGCACGCGCGCCGTGTTCAGCGTCTAGCCGCCTCCTTTCGGATGGGTACCCACACATCCCTGAAATCCTTTTAGAGGATGCTGGGTTATATGGCCTCAGCCTCCGCTGTGCTACAACTGGGTCTCCTGCACATGCGCCCCCTTCAACTCTGGTTAAAGAGCCGCGTACCCCACCGCGAGTGGACTACGGGCCGCCAGATTATCAAGGTTACACAGACATGTACAAACCCAATTCCATAAAAGTTGGGACACTGTAAAAATTGTGAATAAAAACAGAATGCAATGATGTGGAAGTTTCAAATTTCAATATTATATTTAGAATACAACATAGATGACATATCAAATGTTTAAATTGAGAAAATGCATAATTTTAAGGGAAAAATAAGTTGATTTTAAATTTCATGGCATCAACATACCTCAAAAAAGTTGGGACAAGGCCATTTTTACCACTGTGTGGCATCCCCTCTTCTTTTAATAACAGTCTGCAAACGTCTGGGGACTGAGGAGACAAGTTGCTCAAGTTTAGGAATATGAATGTTTGTCCCATTCTTGTCTAATAAAGGCTTCTAGCTGCTCAACTGTCTTAGGTCTTCTTTGTTGCATCTTCCTCTTTATGATGCGCCAAATGTTTTCTATGGGTGAAAGATCTGGACTGCAGGCTGGCCATTTCAGTACCCGGATCCTTCTTCTACGCAGCCATGATGTTTTAATTGATGCAGAATGTGGTTTGGCATTGTCTTGTTGGAAAATACAAGGTCTTCCCTGAAAGACACGATGTATGGATGGGAGCATATGTTGTTCTAGAACTTGGATATACCTTTCAGCATTGATGGTGCCTTTCCAGATGTGTAAGCTGCCCATGCCACACGCACTCATGCAACCCCATACCATCAGAGATGCAGGCTTCTGAACTGAGCGCTGATAACAACTTGGGTTGTCCTTGTCCTCTTTAGTCCGGATGACATGGCGTCCCAGTTTTCCAAAAAGAACTTAATTTTGATTCGTCTGACCACAGAACAGTTTTCCACTTTGCTAGAGTCCACTTTAAATGAGCCTTGGCCCAGAGAAAACGCCTGCGCTTCTGGTTCCCGTTTAGATATGGCTTCTTTTTTGACCTATAGAGTTTTAGCCGGCAACGGTGAATGGCACATTGTATTGTGTTCACTGACAATGTTTTCTGAAAGTATTCTTGAGCCCATGTTGTGATTTCCATTACAGTAGCATTCCTGTGTGTGATGCAGTGCCGTCTAAGGGCCCGAAGATCACGGGCATTCAGTATGGGTTTCCGGCCTTGACCCTTATGCACAGAGATTGTTCCAGATTCTCTGAATCTTTGGATGATATTATGCACTGTTGATGATGATAACTTCAAACTCTTTGCAATTTTTCTCTGAGAAACTCCTTTCTGATATTGCTCCACTATTTTTTGCCTCAGCATTGGGGGAATTGGTGATCCTCTGCCCATCTTGACTTCTGAGAGACACTGCCACTCTGAGAGGCTCTTTTTATACCCAATCATGTTGCCAATTGACCTAATAAGTTGCAAATTGGTCCTCCAGCCGTTCCTTATATGTACATTTAACTTTTCTGGCCTCTTATTGCTACCTGTACCAACTTTTTTGGAATTTATAGCTCTCATGAAATCCAAAAGGAGCCAATATTTGGCATGGCAATTCAAAATGTCTCACTTTCAACATTTGATATGAAATTTATATTCTATTGTGAATAAAATATAAGTTTATGAGATTTCTAAATTATTCCATTCTTTTTTTACTCAAAATTTGTCCCAACTTTTTTGGAATCGGGTTTGTATCACTGCACTGCAACCATGGTCAGTAACCGAGTGGTTTCAGAGGGGCGTTACCATGGGAACCTTTTCTCGCCGAAAAGTCATCTCGACAGATGCATCCAACACGGGTTGGGTCAGACAATATGGCCGTGGTATCTTACATCAACCGTCAGGGCGGGGTCAGATCCAAGAATCTCTTTCATCTGACGCGCCGCATCCTATTGTGGTCCCAGAGCCACCTGCTCTCGCTCAGAGCGACGCACGTACCAGGCCATCTGAACGACGGTCCAGACATGCTGTCCAGGAACCTTGTCTCCCCCGGAGAATGGTCCCTGCACACTCAAACAGTTCTATCACTGTGGCGCCTATTCGGCAGAGCAGAGATAGATCTTTTCGCGTCAGAAGAGAACACTCACTGCCCGATATTCTTTTCAAAGAGCGAGGACGCGTTAGCCCAGGATTGGCCCCGCCGCCCGCTCAATGCTTTTCCCCCGATTTCTCTGCTACCGCAGGTCATTCAGAGAATCATGGACACACGCCACTCGGTGCTCCTCATAGCCCCGCGCTGGGAGAATCAGATTTGGTTCCGGGAGCTCACGCAGCTGTCTCGGACAGCCCCGTGGCCCATTCCAATCAGAGCAGATCTCCTCACTCAAGCTCGCGGCTCGATCTGGCATCCCCATCCACAGCGCTGGGCGCTTCATGCATGGGTGACCAACGACTACTCGTCGATTTGCCAGAAGGAGTTCTGAACACGATCAAACATGCCAGAGCGGAATCTACTAGAAAGCTCTATGCTGCAAAATGGTCTGTGTTCTCTAGATGGTGCACCGACAAAAACTTGGACCCACGGACGTGCAAGGTTTCGTCTTTGCTCGTGTTCCTTCAGGAGATGCTGGATAAGGGCAGGTCCCCATCCACTCTAAAGGTTTACATGGCAGCCGTCGCGGCGTTCGTTGAACCCCGGCGCGCCCAGTCTTTGGGCAAAGACGAGCTAATTATCCGCTTCCTCAGGGGAGCCAGAAGGATGAACCCCCCTCGCCCCCCCCCCCCACGGTGCCGATCTGGGATCTTTCTATAGTTCTAGAAGCTTTGAAAGCCCCACCGTTTGAACCACTCGAGTCCGTGGAGCTAAAATACCTCTTGCTAAAAAAGTTTTTCTGACTGCCCTCGCCTCAGTAAAACGAGTGGGGGAGATTCACGCGCTGTCTTCTAGCCTTGAGTTTGGACCTAATGACTCCATTGTCATTCTGAAACCTAGACACGGTTATGTTCCAAAATCGTTTGGTACCCCCTTCAGGGCGCAAGTGACCTCTCTAACGGCACTGCCTGCATCCGATAGCGAACGTGACTCTGATAGCCTCTACCCGGTCTGGGCTCTGAGAGTGTACACTACACGCACTGCTGCGTTCAGACGCTCGGAGCAGCTGTTTGTGTCGTTCGGCGGCCGCACCAAGGGTCTAGCCGCCTCTAAACAGACACTCTCTAGGTGGATAGTGGATGCTATTGCTTCTGCTTACGCCTTAAAAGACCTGCCTTGCCCGCTGGGCGTCAAGGCTCATTCCACCAGAGGCATGGCTTCATTGTGGGCATGGTCCTGCGGAATTTCCATTCACGACATTTGTGTGGCTGCGGGATGGGCCTCCCCCTCCACTTTTGTCAGATTCTATAACTTGGAAGTTCCCGCCTTACAGGCTAAATTACTGGCGGTCTAGTACTATACAGCTCTCCTATAAGAAGCTGCACTATTGGGAGTCCTATCACAACCGGTTCGCCCCTTGTGCTTCCCCCTATGTGCTTATGCGTTATACGTTCACGGCCCACTATGCCGGCCGCCTTAAGGGCTTTTTGCATTAGATGATAACGGCCGCTATGCTGGCCGCCTTATTGTCTTCTTCCACCTTAAGATTCCCCCGGTGTTTTTCCCCCTGGGATGCTTAGGGGTTACATAGCGCGCACGGCGTTGACCAGATGTTCCCGTAGCGTAAGCTAGATTACGCAATACGAGAGAACCTCTCGTAAGAGAACGAATCGGTTACCTAACGTAACCTCGGTTCTCTCTAGATGAGGGAACGAGTATTGCGCACCCGGCCGTGCTTGCGCCATCAGCGTTTCGCTTCATGCTGAAAGAAATCAACGACCGAGCCTGGGAGAGCCAGTTTTATACACTGTAGCCACGCCCCTTTCGGCGGGCTCTGACGCAATGAGCGAGCGCCGTCTGGCCGCGGGCTCAGCGCCGCTCTCCCATAGGTTCGTGCATTTTCTCTGAGCGAACCAATGAGCTGCTAGCTAGCCCCGCTCATGGTCTGCCTCAGAGATACTGCGTTGACAATGATTACAAAATTATGGAATAATTTTTTGGCTTCAACTTCTCAGCAAAGATGAATCTTTCCCGTAGCGTAAGCTAGCTTACGCAATACTCGTTCCCTCATCTAGAGAGAACCGAGGTTACGTTAGGTAACCGATTCGTTTCATATCAACAGATGAATAGGATTCGCTCAGTTTATTAAATACATCCAACCTGAAATGTCTCTTACAAACTATGAAGGGACAATAAATCAATCAATACACTGACATGGCAATGCTAGACAGATATAGCCTAACTTGCTTTTGTTTGCACAGCCTTACCATGATTTTGTCACTCTTCTCTCTACTACGTCTGGTGACGGCGGGGAAACTTTTACCTCAATAAAGTTAGGCCTACTTATTGTATTGTAGAAAAGTAAACTTCCAGTAAACTCCAGCTAACCAGTTCATGTTTCTTCTGTAGGTGATTCAAGCAGTAGCGACTAATTAGGCTCAATACAAATATTACAGGTGGAATTATGAAATAGAAACAGGCCTTAATGCAAGATTTTAATCATGTCAATACACATTATTATACACAATTTTGTAATGCAAAGTTTTCAACAGGGAAATACATAATTTGTCAAATTTTCCCTTAACCCCCCACCCCCTTACCAACAACCACTCTTAGAAGAAAAGGTTCTATATAGAAACTTAAAAGGTTCTAAAGCGCTACGTATTCGGAACCCCTAAAATGCAATGTATGTGAATGATCACAAAATTCAAGATATGGGGGTTAAAAAATGTAATTAATCAATATCACACGAAGAGTGACATTTCAGTTTTTATCCTCCAAAATCAGCATGATTAAAATGTGACATTAAGTTACTACAACAGTTAAATAAACAATAACTTAATTACAACTACAAAATGTTGCAGAATAATGTAATATATGAATAATAGCCTATAAAGAACCTTTGTGCCAAAAGGGTTCTTTCTTGTCATTATAGAACATTTTTTTAGCATAAACGTTCCTTTGGAGTTGAGTAAAGAACCCTATGCTTCGTATATAGTAGTGTTGGGCGATATGCTCCATTTTCATATCGTCCTATCGTCAGCCTGTGAGATCGGCGATACACGATAGTATCGTGAGGGGGCGGGGCTAACATTTGATTATTAACTTGATTATTTAGTATGATACATCATTTTGTATGATGGTCATCTTGTGTTTGGTGTATGTTTTATGTAATTAGTGTCTTCTAAGCCCATTTGGGCTGGGCATGTAAGTGCAAGACACTTAAATAAAAATAACTAACTAAAATAACTAACTATTTAGCCTACTCATTAATTTGCTTGTTTTATTAGCCTACTTCGTTTTATATACGAGAATCTTTTTTCTATTTTGCTAGCAAAGGTGGAGTGTTTATTAATAGGATCAGGTTATTTCCTGGTATAGTGAGGTAAAAAAAAAGAGATCCTAATCCTTTTGTTTGTCAACGGGAAATTTACGGACACATTAGCATATCCTCATGCCGTTACATGCAGCATTTTGACTAGGGCCTATTTCTGCACGAGATGAAAACACGTTTTAATAATTTCTTGGGTCAGAAAAAGTCGGAGTTTGCGATATGTGCCCCCCAACAGTGCGCTCTCTGCGCACTTCACATGCACACTTCAGTAAGCACGAAGTACGCGGGTTATGTGTTTTAAATGCTGGGAGAAACAAGAGCAAGGGCCAAACGTCTAGCTGAGTCGATCGGTTTATACTTATGACTTGACTCTGATAAAGGAAACGTTTACATGACCACATGCATTGTCAAGTTTATTCAACATAATCAGGTTAAGAAAGTCGTCGCATGTAAACGCGCTCAATCTCTAAGTGAAAGTAAAAACGGACTGCTTTCGGCATCTGCATTAACGCCGCGTTCCCTCAGAGACGACGATGATAACGGTAACTATAATACTATTTTAGTGATATTATTATTAATACTATTTAGTAATTGTATTGTTTTTAGTGTTAGTGTCATTAAACGTTTTGTTAATGTGTTACGGAAACAAATACTGACGAACAACGATGCCGTTTTCATCTTGGATCTGTAGGAAATTGAATTTTGCGTCTGTTAAAACGAGCACACTTGATAATTTGTGAATGGATCACCTTGCAATTAAATTTTGATGTGGGATGTTTTTTAGTCTGTTTTAAAAACATTCTCTTAGAGGAGTCCTCATTAGTGCGTGTGTTGTTGCAATTGTTATGAGGTGATGTCGTTGTAAATTTAGGCAAGGCAAATTGATTGTAGTTCCTAATATTCATTTAATAACAATACTAGCTTTATAATAATAATAATAGGCCAAATAATAATAATTTAATACATTATGGTAAAACGAGCTAATTATCGTATTGATATCGTCAAAGGCATCTGCCATCGGCGATATGTCAGACTATCGTCGATACACGATACTATCGTCTATCGGCACAACCCTAGTATATAGAACCCCAATGAACCATTTTTTCTAAGAGTGTGGATCACCATTAGTCAGCACAGAGTACAAATACATGGGTGAAGTAATCATGCAAAATAAACACACACAAAAAGAAAGAAACAAAAAAGAAAAAGAAACACCTATTTACAAAGCAACTCTTGTGTGTATTGCCAGAGATGGGTGAAGCCCTAGTCCAAAAGAGTTGTCAGATCCTCCTTCGAATTTACAGTTACGGAAATGTATCCCCCATCTCTCTTGACAACTTCGGAATGTGGAGGCATCCAAGGCAGATCTATAAATGATTTATATTTAGTTAACATAGACCAGGGGTGCAAACCAAACGAGGCTTCTGTAAGACTACGGGTGAAGAGAAAAAAAAAATTAAAAAAAGTTTTATAAAAGTCATACAATAACTATTTTTACCAAAAGAGGACAGGTTTGCACCACGTGATTTGAAGTTGTTCAAGATTACTCTATCTAGCTAATCTATATAACTCTATCTAACAGTCGAAAACTTAACTAAACAGGAAAACAATCTAGCATGTTTAAAACCTTACCCTCCATCGTGCAAAAAGATGTACACAGGCCGGTAACGTACTTCCCACTCTACAGACGAGTCCATAGACGGTTGGAAAAACTATAGAATCTTTGACGGGTCCCCGCTGGTGCGCGCTCAGCCGCGCTGACCCTGGTCGACGAGAACCCGCATGAGAGATGTGACGCAGGACGTAACCCCGCCCTCCGGGCGAGATGCCCCAAAATTTATTAAATCATGTTAATTTCAAATACTTATCACTGACACTAGGGGGATACACCACTCTACAGTAATTTGAAAGTGATTGCAGTACCACTTTTGGCCACAATCTTGCATACGGCTCCTTTAATATGTAAAACCACCCTGAATGGTATTCATTGTGTAGGCTACTGTATATTAGTGACAGTGTATATTACCTGGTCTTTATCTGAAAAAAAATTTATTCTCAGTGTGTACAGACTTACCATCTGGCAGAGTGCAGTGTTGGTTACAACAATTTCATTGCAGCAATGTTGTGCCTGTGTTATTATTATCTTTTATTTGTGACTTCATATCAATAATGTCATGAAAAAAACATACTGGTCATCCTCTTTTAAAGTATATGACACATTTTTAAGGAATATCGGTGTAGTGCAGGAATATAATTTCTTGAACACCCACTGCAGTTTGCTTTAGGTCCGTCTGACTTCAGCATGTGCAATGTGATGGATGAGGAACTGAGAAAGGGGAGATCTCATGGTGTTAAAATCCTTTATAAGTTCCCCTGGGGCTCAGAGACCCTGGAGACACTGTGGAGCCTGGGGGACACACAACTGATAAAGACTCTCCAAGGATCTTGCATCAATCTACAGGTCAGAGCAAACTTAGATTATGTTCAAGGTGTAATTTAGTTTGTTTGTCAAAATAATTCAACTAACTTTGATCTGAATTATATATAATGCCAAGGGCAACCCGGTCTCATCCCAAGACGTCATATAACTGACGTTTTGGGACGTCTTTTGACCATACGTCAATATTCGCCTTTTTAGGGCCCCCTTAAACGTCGGTAGATGAGGTTATGGGATCCTAACTCTACCCCATACCTAAACCTAACCCTAAACCTAACCCGTCACCTAACTGACGTTAAAGGTAAAGCGTCAGTTGTATGACGGCCCGGGATCGCCATCTACCGACGTTTAAGGGGGCCCTAAAAAGGCGGATATTGACGTATGGTCAAAATACGTCCCAAAACGTCAGTTATATGACTTTTTGGGATGAGACTGTGTTACCAAGGGGAACTTAAAGTAAAAAATAGTATACTTGAAATTATATAAATTTATAATAATAATTAAAAAAAATTCTAGAAATTGTTATTTCACAACCATCTATTAAAGACCGCTATGATCATGTAACTTTCAGTGCAGAGATGGAAGAAAGTCTGTGGTTCCTCATGTCATCTCTGTCAGTGCGAATGTGGATCAAGGAATGCTGGCTTACCTATTTAACTCACTTCAACTGCTGAAAAAAACTGACAGCAAACAGAAGCTTCATCAGAGGACAGTGAGTATGCTAGGTTTTCTTAATTTAAATTTTTTTTTAGCATTATTAAGTGGTTGGAAAATGACGCTTACTTAATATATAATTTTTTATGTAAAAATGGCTGGGAGGTTGACTAGGGTGTCTTTGCTCATTCAGGTTTTAAAGCTGCATCCCAGTTTAACTCCAGTGAAAGTGGCTTTGGATATGGGACGAGGCTCTAATTCAGAGCTAAGACAGGTATAGAGGGATAAACGATCACTTTTTAGAATTACCAAAACTAATGTTTAAAAGTTCAAGATCATGTAATGGTAAACATGTTGAAGATTAGCAGATAGTCTGTCAATTCATAAAGTGATCAATCTTTTCCTCTCAAAAGTGAGCTTACTGAATTAAAAGTGTTGAAGCCTCTCTCTCATCGACGTCCATAAAAAAATAAGACAATCCATTCTCATTCCAGTGGCCTCATCTGCTATGACTCCATTCACATACCAGATAAGCACGGCACAGCGACTAGAACAGTCACACACCGGACGTGTCATTCTGTACCCGCATTCTCAAGTTCAAGGTGGATGTCCGAAAAAGTGAAACTAATCAGCTAAAAGCGTACTTAAAGAATAAAGTGGCATCGAGTTTGAAGGTTTTTGAAAAAAAAGTACAAATTGTGATCTAGACTAGAGAAAGGGTGTCATCTTTGTGAATGGATAGGAGAGCTTTAAATACTGTATGTGAAAAAAGTGTTTTATCCCTCCTTTTTTTTATTTAAAGGGTTAGTTCACCCAAAAATGAAAATTAAGTCATTAATTACTCACCTCCATGCTGTACCAACCCCGTAAGACCTTCGTTCATCTTCGGAACACAAATGGAGATATTTTTGATTAAATTTGAGAGCTGTATCACTACCACATAGGCACCGTAAGGGATTGAAACTTGACAGCCCAGAAAGTCATTGAAGAAAATGTTTAAATATTCCATGTGACTACAGTGGCTCAACTATAAGTTTATCAAGCGACGAGAATACTTTTTGTGTGGAAAAACAAACAAAAATAACAACTTTATTCGACTATTCCTTTTCTTCCTTCTGGGCCTAAAACGAGAGTTCAAGAGATTTCCACGACGCATGCGCAAGAACTGAACAATAAGTAGTGGAAAAAGAACGTAGTGGTTATTATTTTTTTTTTTCCCGCACAAAGTATTCTCGTCGCTTGATAAACTTATAGTTGAGCCACTGTAGTCACATGGAATATTTAAACATTTTCTTCAATGACTTTCTGGGCCGTCAAGTTTCAATCCCTTAGGGTGCCAATGTGGTAGTGATACAGCTCTCAAATTTAATCAAAAATATCTCCATTTGTGTTACGAAGATGAACGAAGGTCTTACGGGGTTGGTACAGCATGAGAGTGAGTAAATAATGACTTAATTTTCATTTTTGGGTGAACTATCCCTTTAAAGAGGGATGTATTTTCTAGAATAATTTTGCAAGCAGTCGACCAAACCCGTTCGGTGTGCTGCTGAACTCTGGTATTCTGTTTGTGCCTCTGCCTCAACTCTTCCTTGAGCAGAGTACATCCAAAGATTCCAACACAATCTTCCTGGTGAATACCCAAAAGGGTTAACTTAATGATAACGGTAACATTTCAAAGACTAGCACAAATTATTCCATGTAAAATTTAATGATCCGTTACTGCATGCCGAGTTTGAGATTGCACTGGTTACTGAGCTTAGGGCTTGCAGAAATTTTGTTAAAAGCCTACTTTGTTTTTTGAGAATTAACAGATGTAAAATGTAAGTATAACAAATAATATGAAATTAACAGTATTTTACAATAAAAAAACCCATTTCTAACCAACATCTCAAATGGTGACATGTTCTGCAAAAAAAATTTGGACTAAGTCTCAAACCCTCTCCATTTTAAATTGACCCTAAAACTGGAACTTTTAGCAATCTTGATCAATTACATTTAGATTTAAATTATAATCTCAAACTTTTAGTCTAAGTTAAAGTCTAAGAAACAAGAGTGTGCAAAATCTGTAATCTTTAAATGGGTGGTTTTGCAATACCAATACATAAGGGTATTTGAGGTAATCACTCAAAAACAAAAAGGTAAATTAAAAATGGTCATGCAACCAACTTTACAAATTTGTGGACCACTTGAGATGTACTGACCTTAAGATAATTGTCTCTTAAGGTTTGTGAGGGTTTACTCCAAGAGTTTCTTGAAGTTGGAATTTCCACATGGCCTGGATACTTGGACACAATGTCATTATCTCTGGAGAATTTACACACAAAGTAACTGACTATCTATTTTCTATACAATACTTAGTAATCTTTTGAGTAAAGTTTTCATGATGAAATGAATTTTGAGAGAAGTTTTCTTTATGCTGCAGGTATGATGAGATGGGTGTCCTCTTCACAGTAGTGGTCAGTGAGAGTACACTAAAAAGTGGCCTTCTGCTGGTCCGTAACAGAGACACCACCATCAGAGAGACTATGCACATCTCAGAAATCAAATGCTACCTGCTCAAATACATATCTGCCTCAGACAGTATATGACTTTTATCATCTGAATCTCAATGGAATACATATTGTAAAGAACATATTGTAAAGTACTGTAATGTGGTGATATGATAACTGTTGGGAGTGATGTAACTGTTACAAAATTGTTTCTCTGTTTCTGTTTCACTAAAATGCTATTAGTGTATACCATTAAAACAACAACAAAAAAAACATAAGATTTCATATTAAACTTTATCATCAGCTGTTCCATCCTGATTGCATTTATTTTTGACCATGCCAACTAATATCTACTGTATATTGATGTTATGTGGTAGGAGTTTAGCGGTTATCTGGCCCAGATAAGCAAAGATTTAGGGTTAGTTCATATTTTGCAAAGATTGGAAAATTCCATTGTTTTTTTTAGGCGTGAAATGCGCTTGAATTTTGAATGACGTCCTTGAAATTGTTCGATATATGTTCTTAGAATGTTCAGTGCGAGTAAAAAAAAAGAAACTTGATGTTATGGATCCCTTGTGCATCATGAGTCACATTGCTTTGATATTGCACAAGTATATGTGATGCATTGCATATGGGCCTACTCGGATGCTAAGGGGAGGGGACCCAAATAACCACCAATTTTATTTTCCTTATACAAAGCCAATTTTTAACTATTAATCAGGTAGTAAAATAAAATGTAAATCTTTAATAATAATCCAACACAGTAAGATGAAGTCACATGAGTATCTTGGATGAAGCTCATTTGAATTTGGTATAGCCTACATGTTTACTCTGTTACGGAGGAAATCGAAACCAAATTACACTACATTTTTTCTGACGATGAAGCATACTGCCATGTACAATTTCACGTAAACGCCAAAATTGGATAGAAACTGCCCAATGTCAGGAGCCAATCAGAGTCCTCCCAAGTCACCACGCAACGATCACTTTCCCCAGAGTTCTAATCACCTGCACCTGTTTCCAATCAGCACGCCCTTCACAGCCAGCATAAAAGCACCAAGTTCACAGTCACTCACTGTCAAGCCTCCAACAGGAAAAAAAAAAAAAAGACCCTAACCAGCCTTCACTTGCTTCCCTCTGAGACATCCACCGAGCTGAGATGTAAAGTATACTTACCTGTAAAGACTAACCGCTCTGTCCTTGTTCTGATGTTCCCAGGATCTGCTCCATGATTCTCGTTCCGTGTCCTGGATTATGCCATGAGTCTCGTCCCTATAATGGATGATCTATAAGGATGAAAAGCAAGTATCACTGAACTGTGTTAGTTCCTGACCTACTATTGAAAAAGGATCTACTCACCTGGAATCCTGTCTGTACTCCGTCTGCTCCACGACGATCTGAAAGTGAGAAAAGGAAAGTCATTGCCTTGTGTCACCGTTCATGTAATTCCTAAGAGGAGGATTCACTCACCTGGATGTATTCCTGTCACGTATCCTCCTTCAAGAGCACTTCTGAGCACCTGAAACCCTGAATACTTACCTTGTTTATTAATAAAGAAAGTTTAAGTTCATTACTTACCTCTGTCTCCGAGCCTGAATCCTGATTCGTACAGTCTTTTTATTTAATAGAGAAAATTCACGGGCGTAAATTTATATCGGCATGTCTGTGCTTCTTATCATGTTTTTTGTGCATTGGGTTTTGTGATTTCATCGTAACGAGTCTCTCAGTCCCCACAACGGATTGAAGCGTGGGTCTGTTTGAAGATTGTGTGCGTCACAACAGAACACTGAATCCAATGAAACTGATCGCAGCAGCAACGAGCACTTTGGTCACTTGATTTCAAAAACAACACATTTCAGATCGCCTCTAATTTAACAAATGAACGAAATGAATGCTCTACTAGAATTACCTCCCAGTTAACAATTTTTGGTTCCCAAAACGTTCCCAGAACGTTACTTTCAGGTTCCCAGAACGTTCCCAGAACAAACATTTCTAACGTTCCCTATTGGTTACCTAGGAAAGTTTTCTTTACGTTAATAGAGTTTGAAAGTTTTCTTTACGTTCCCTTTAGGTTAGGGGAACGTTCCGGGAACTTAGAACGTTCTCAGAACGTTCCCTAAAGGTTCCCGGAACGTTCTCCTAACCTCTACATCCCGATATGCCTGTACACAAATAAGTCTACAAAAAATATCTTCTATGTTGTTTATTTTTTACAAAACATAAGAATCGTATGAAGATTACTACAATAAATGTAATGTATGCACAAAATTTTAATGCCACGAAAAGCCATGCACATGTATTTTAAACAACATATTTATAAAAAAATTCAAAATTGCAGTTTGAAACCATGAAGATAAAGATTCTAAAACTAAAGAGATTAGCCTGTAATAATTTAATAATTGTAAGTAGGACATATGATCATATACTAATTAAATATCATGAGAAACTGACATTGTTTATTGTTCACATTGACCTGAATAGTAATATTATTTTTAAAAATTAAAACAATTGATTGTATGAATATAAAATCATTACAATAAATTGAATGTAAGCAAAAAAATTTATCTATATATAAAAGCCGTGAACATGTATTTTTATAAACAACATGTATTACAAAATTAAATAAAAAATAATCATGAACATGAAAACATAAAAATTCTAAGACTTTAGGAGATTATAATAATACAAGTTTATAAATGTGAATATCTCAAGACAATTATCAATGAGAAACTATATACACTTTTGTTTAGCACACATATTATACATAAATACATAAAAAGCCACAAAAAACGCAGGTATACACGCATGTGTGTGTGAGTGGTGTGCTTTTGTAAATGTGTATTGTCTCAGTCCTTTGTGTCTCCTTCAGCAGGCATCCTGTTTTGGGATAGAAAAAGATCAAAGATTAGGACAGTGTAAACCATAGACTGTAAAAAATATATATGGACGTTGTGTCCATGACGTCACCCCGTAGGTTTCTGAAAAGCATTTTTGAAGCCTGAAGTGGATGGGGCTTAATAATTAATTATTATTCATTTGTAATATTATTATGTCATTAAACGTTTTACGTAAATATGCTATGAAAGCAAAAAATGTTGGCAAACAGCAATGCCGTTTACATCTTGCTTAAACAACTGTATATGACGAGTGATGCGTATCATTTATAAAAAAAAACTATTTATAGTTTGTGAATAGATCACAATGTAGACTGAGGAATAATCCTCAGTCCTCACTCATGTCGGTTTCGCAAATGTAAACAGACACATGGGGATCACACTTGGATGTTGGATCGTCTGAATATTACCTTTCTGCTCGTCTCCTCAGATCTCTTAACTTTTGTGCCATGCAGACCTTGATCTCAGTGCCTCCGATGCCTGGGTGCCTCTTTTTGACATAGTCTGTAAGAAATGCGATTGATTACATTAAAATTTGAAAACAAGTTTGTCACGCGACGTAACTGCCAGATTCAAACTGTGCTTTCCAAGCTATGGCTGTCGCTGACAGATGCGCTCAGCGCTTGTCATATAATAACTATTGATAAAAGATATTCAGACATGCTTACCAATTATTAGCTGCACCTTTTGTAGGTCAAGGCTCTTTTTTCACCAACAACCCCTTTTTTCCCGTTCATGTTGCCATCTCTTTGAAGACAAGATGGAGTCCATAAGAGTTCTGGTTAACTTTTTGTAACCCTTACATCTCTGAGCATGATCCAAACCAACTGGGTTCATTAAGTCAGTCACAAACTTGTTCTGCAAAGCAAAAAATAAGATTTTCGTCAGGACAGAAACTGTGATCTTTTCAACGTTATTGCATATTAGATGAGGTTTTCACGTTGGAGCTGTGAGTGTAAATTTTAGCATACAAGTATTTATTGTTTGTGCTCGAGTCTTGTTACTCTTTTACCTTCATAGTTATTCCAGAGTTTAGGGGTAAAATGCGAGAAATCTCCTTTAGTGGACTTTTATGCTGGGCACTACTCACTGATCTATATAAATGACTTGATTGCTCACGACCAGTGTTGTGCAAGTTACTTCCAAACTGTAATACATTAGGTATTACTTGTTACTGTTATTTAAAAGTAATTCATTACCTTACAATATTACTGTCTCAGAATTGTAATGCGTTACATTACTCATGTATTACTTTTGAGTTACTTTCACCAAAATAACTAAGTAGAACTTAACTTTTGGGCTGTAACGATATGCAATATGAAACCGAAATCGCGATTCACCACACGACTTACAGAATCGCGACACACCTCTTCCAACTCCCAGCGTTATTCTCCTTACCGTCCAGATCCAATGCTGCCTTATCTTTAAATTAGGCTATTAGTATTATTTGAAGTTAACATTTGAAGTTAACCACAAAACTAGTTGAGGATAAATTATTGAAAATTGGGGAAGTCCAGCATTATGGACATGACATTTGCAGTCAAAACTTGAAATAAAAATTCTCAGAAAATACATGTATTGAAACGTATATAGGCTACTTCCTTAAAGGACTCCAGACATTAGACAAATATCAGTCTATGTTTTATTTTTAATATTAGGGAAAAGACACACATTCATGCGTGACAAAAAAATAGGAGGCAAAATATATTTTTTGTAATTCTGTTAATTACACTGCGCAAATCGAATGAGGAAGGGTTGGCTCTCCAGTCTCCATAGAACTTAAAATATTCATTTTATTTTAGTTTTCGTGTTCGCATTTATGAGGAAAAAACAATGTTACAGACGCGACCGCTCTGAACTGGCACTAAAAGACTGCTTTAAAACTTTTACATAGTCTGTTGCCTTTTAAGAAGTAAAAGCAGACAATACACTGTAATACAACTGTAATACAAGCCTCACTGAACATGTAACGAGTAAAAATTTACTGAAAATTGATTAGTAATGCCTTACACTACTGCGTTACAGCAAAAAGTAATATGTTACAGTAATGTATTACTTTTGTAATGCGTTACTCCCAACACTGCTCACGACGTCATGTAAATTGAAGTCACCATATTCAATTGAATTAATAGGAAATCATCTGACTTTAATGAGAAACATGACCTAAAAAGTCAGTGTTTTTTTATATTTGAATACTATACATTCTTACAATGTAAACATCTAACCCTAACCCTAAACATTTCTGATTATTATCAATGTTAAAAACAGTTATACTGATTAATGCGTTTGTGTAAACCATTGTAACAGTTTAAACCATTTTCCCCCTCCAGGATTCATTGTTAAATAGACCACAAACATATGAAGGGTAGTTTTATTTATTGAGCTTCCTCGGCTCACCTGTGTCCTAACGTTACTTCTCCGTCAGCAGCTTTCTTCAGAAATTTTGAAGTAACTTAGTGGAGCTTTCTCCCTGTTATGGGTTATTTCGTTACTACTGAAATCACAGAACATTTAATCAAAATGTGTTTAACGTTACCATTGAGCTAACGTTAGTTTCGGCCAATTGCTCCTAAAAGTCCTGAAACATCACCGATACGTTACGTTTACGTTTGTGTTAAATAAATTAGCTCACTTTCCAGTAAAACCCTTACAAAACCTCTCATTTACACATAAGAGGTGATTAAAAGAAACTTTAATAAATAAAAGTTCAACCGAGTTAACGTGCCGTTACTTTCTGGTTCCCAGAAAGACGTCGGCCTCAGGCCGATCTTAGATCTCAGGGCTTTGAACAAAGGGCTCATAAAGAGACCGTTCAAAATGCTCACAGTCAAGAAACTCCTCGCGCACGTCCGCCAGGGGGACTGCAGGTTCATCTCTCTAGACCTGAAAGACGCCTATTTTCAGATCCAGATAAACCCTTATCACAGGCCATTCCTACGTTTCGCCTTCGAGGGTCAGGTTTACCAATATGCGGTTCTCTCCGTTCGGCCTATCCCTAGCACCCGGTACGTTCACGAAGTGCATGGATACAGCGCTCGCTCCTCTGCGGAGTCAGGGGCTGCGCATTCTAAACTATCTGGACGACTGGCTGATTCTAGCAGATTCCCAGACGGAGCTTCTGTCGCACCGCGCAGTTCTCCTCAACCATCTGAAAGCGCTGGGACTCTCTGTCAACTGGACAAAGAGCTCTCTCCAGCCCAGTCAAACTATTTCATTCCTTGGAATAGATTTGAACTCTATCACAATGACGGCTCGCTTATCCACACAGCGCGCGCGCCGTGTTCAGCGTCTAGCCGCCTCTTTTCGGATGGGTACCCACACATCCCTGAAATCTTTTCAGAGGATGCTGGGTTATATGGCCTCAGCCTCCGCTGTGCTACAGCTGGGTCTTCTGCACATGCGCCCCCTTCAACTCTGGTTAAAGAGCCGCGTATCCCACCGCGAGTGGACTACGGGCCGCCAGATTATCAAGATTACTCAGACATGTACCTCTGCACTGCAGCCATGGTCAGTAATCGAGTGGTTTCAGAGGGGCGTTACCATGGGAACCTTTTCTCGCCGAAAAGTCATCTTGACAGACGCATCCAACTCGGGTTGGGGTGCGGTCTGCGAGGGCTCACCGGCCGCCGGCCAGTGGTCGAGCCAGGAGAGTTCCCTACACATAAACTTTCTGGAAATGATCGCGGTCGAGAACGCGCTGCTGTTTTTCCTCCCGCACATACACGGTCACCACGTCCTGATTCGCTCAGACAATACGGCCGTGGTATCTTACATCAATCGTCAGGGCGGGGTCAGATCCAAGAATCTCTTTCATCTGACGCGCCGCATCCTATTGTGGTCCCAGAGTCACCTGCTCTCGCTCAGAGCGACGCACGTACCGGGCCATCTGAACGACGGTCCAGACATGCTGTCCAGGAACCTTGTCTCCCCCGGAGAATGGTCCCTGCACACTCAAACAGTCCAAACATTGTGGCGCCTATTCGGCAGAGCGGAGATAGATCTTTTCGCGTCAGAAGAGAACGCTCACTGCCCGATATTCTTTTCAAAGAGCGAGGATGCGTTAGCCCAGGATTGGCCCCGCCGCCCGCTCTATGCTTTTCCCCCGATTTCTCTGCTACCGCAGGTCATTCAGAGAATCAGGGACTCACGCCACTCTGTGCTCCTCATAGCCCCGCGCTGGGAGTATCAGATTTGGTTCCCGGAGCATAGGCAGCTGTCACAGACAGTCCCGTGGCCCATTCCAATCAGAGCAGATCTCCTCACTCAAGCCCGCGGCTCGATCTGGCATCCCCATCCACAGCGCTGGGCGCTTCATGCATGGGTGACCAACGACTACGCGTCGAATTGCCAGAAGGGGTTCTGAACACGATCAAACACGCCAGACGCCAGCCGTCGCGGCGTTCGTTGAACTAAAGACGAGCTAATCATCCGCTTCCTCAGGGGAGCCAGAAGGATGAACCCCCCTCGCCCCCCCACAGTGCCAGTCTGGGATCTTTCTATAGTCCTAGAAGCTTTAAAAGCCCCACCGTTTGAACCACTCGAGTCCGTGGAATTAAAATACCTCTCGCTAAAAAACGTTTTTCTGACTGCACTCGCCTCAGTAAAACGTGTGGGGGACATTCACGCGCTTCAAGCGCCGCGTGCCTTGAGTTTGGACCTAATGACTCCATCGTCATTCTGAAACCTAGACACGGTTATGTTCCGAAAGCGATTGGTACCCCCTTCAGGGCGCAAGTGATCTCTCTATCGGCGCTGCCTGCATCCGATAGCGAACGTGACGCTGATCGCCTCTGCCCGGTTCGGGCTCTCAGAGTGTACACTACACGCATTGCTGCGTTCAGACGCTCAGAGCAGCTGTTTGTGTCGTTCGGTGGCCGCACCAAGGGATTAGCCGCCTCGAAACAGACGCTATCCAGGTGGATAGAAGATGCGATTGCCTCTGCTTATGCCTCAAAAGACCTGCCTTGCCCACTGGGCATCAGGGCTCATTCCACCAGAGGCATGGCCTCATCGTGGGCATGGTCCTGCGGAATTTCCATTCACGACATTTGTGTGGCTGCGGGATGGGCCTCCCCCTCCACTTTTGTCAGATTTTATAACTTGAAAGTTCCCACCTTACAGGCTAAAATCCTGGCGGTCTAGTACTATACAGCTCTCCTATAGGAAGCCGCACTTTTGGGAGTTCTATCACAACCGGCTCGCCCCTTGTGTTTCCCCTATGTGCTTATGCATTATACGTTCACGGCCCGCTACGCCAGCCGCCCTTAGGGCGTTTTGCACTAGATGATAATGGCCGCTATGCTGGCCGCCTTATTGTCTTTGTCCACTTAAGATTCCCCCGGTGTTTTTCCCCCTGGGATGTTTAGTGGTTACATAGCGCGCACGGCGTTGACCAGATGTTCCCGTAGCGTAAGCTAGCTTACGCAATACGAGAGAACCTCTCGTAAGAGAACGAATCGGTTACCTAACGTAACCTCGGTTCTCTCTAGATGAGGGAACAAGTATTGCGTTCCCGGCCGTGCTTGCGCCACCAGCATTTCGCTTCATGCTTAAGAATCGACGAACTAGTCTGGGAGAGCTACTTTTATACACTGTAGCCACGCCCCTTTCGGCGGGCTCTGACGCAATGAGCGAGCGCCGTCCGCTCATTGGCCGCGGGCTCAGCGCCGCTCTCCCATAGGTTCGTGCATTCTCCCTGAGCGAACCAATGAGCTGCTAGTTAGCCCGCTCATGGTCTGCCTCAGAGAGACTGCGTTGACAATGATTACAAAATTATGGAATAATTTTTTGGCTTCAACTTCTCAGCAAAGATGAATCTTTCCCGTAGCGTAAGCTAGCTTACGCAATACTCGTTCCCTCATCTAGAGAGAACCGAGGTTACGTTAGGTAACCGATTTGTTTTGCTGAGTTATCCACTAATCTAGTTTACAATAGCATTTTTGTCAGAGGTTATGGTCATATATATATATATTTTTTTTGTTGTTGTTGTTTTTCTTTATAATGAAGTTGTCTGTATAGTGAAGTAGATTGTTTAACACACAAAATAGTGATTATCAGATCAATGAGGCCTCACCCTGCTCGCCACAACCCTGATTAAGGGTTTTATTTAGTTATAATAAAACAAAAAAATTAAATATAATTTTTATCCGATTAAGAGATTAGCAAAATAATCGTTAGTTGCAGCCCTAGTGCAATTGTTTTTTTATTTGAAAACAACGTTGGCATACTGTGTTCAATTTCACACTAACATTCTCACTTAGAGCAAATAATCTCTCACACAATGTAACACTGTCCATCAATAAAAAGGTGAAAGTAATACTGACGAGGTCCTGATATTGACGAGGGGGTGGAGAAATCACATCAGCTGGCATCATGCCTCAGACTAAAAGGCTTCAGTTATTGCACAAAACGGCATCGCGCCTCAGACTGAAAAGCTTCAGGTCTCAGGAAAAACAATGTCAGGTGTCAGGCCTCATACAATAGGCATCAGACAAAACAGCCTCAGACAAAAAGGCATTAGACATAAAGGCATCGGGCTAAACGGACTCAGACATAAAGGCATCAAGCGAAACGGACTCAGACATATAGGCATCAGACACGAAGGCATCGGGTGAAACGGACTCAGACATAAAGGCATCATGCGAAACGGACTCAGACATAAAGGCATCAGGCGAAACGGACTCAGACATAAAGGAATCAGACAAAACGGAGTCAGACATAGAGGCATCAGGCGAAACCGACTCAGACAAAGGCATCAGGCGAAACGGACTCAGATGGAGTTTGGAGGTTCCCATTGCTCCACCCCTTGCGACGTCACATGGTTCATAGCTCGAAAGAACGCCTTACTTCACAATAGTTTTGCACAAATATGTAATCTAACATTTTAAACGAGCAAATAAAACTTGCGACATGCATGTTCTCTTCTGAATACAAACAAAATTAGTGTAACATTTAATTAAAGCATATATATCACTAAGATTTTTTTAATGTTGTGAATATACAGTAAAGTGCAATTTATTCCTGTGATTAAAGCTGAATTTTCAGCATCATTACTCCAGTGTCACATGACGATCCTTCATTAAATCACTTTAATATGATGATTTAATGCTCAAGAAACATTCAATATTATTATCAATGTTGAAAATGCAATGCACAAAGAACAGCATTTATTTAAAATAAAATACTTTCTAACTGTAAATTTTGATCAGTTTAACTCATCCTTGATGAATAAATGTATTGATGTATTTTATTTATTTCCCCCAAAAATAAAATAAAAATTCTTACTGACCCCAAACTTTTGAACGGTAGTGTTTAATGTTACAAAAGCTTTAGATTTCAGATAAATGCTGTTCTTTTGAAAGATTATTTTGTTCTTTTGCTGTTCTCTCTTCAAAGAATTTTGAAAAAAAAAATATTGCACACAACTGTTTTCAACGCTGATAATAATAATGAATGTTATTAATGTTAGAGCAAATCATCATATTGATTTGATTTCTGATATGATTTCTGAAGGATCATTGTGACACTGAAGCCTGGATTAATGATGCTGAACATTCAGCTTTAATCACAGGAATAGATTACACTTTACTGTATATTCACATAGAAAACAGATGATTTACATTGGAATAATATTTCACAATATTACTGTTTTTTTATCAAATAAATGTAGCCTTGGTGAGTGGAAGGCACTTTTAAAAACATTTAAAAAATCTTAGTGATATACAGGCTATATCGTTCATATATGTTTTAATTAAATGTTACATGGTCTTTGGTCTTGTCAATGGAATTTGGAACGTTTAAAAGTAAAATTTCCATTCAAAATCCTATTGGCATCCATTTCAGCATCTCGCGCTCGCCATCCACTCAAAACGTAACGCTAACCAACTATTTGGCCGTTTCGCAAGCCCAAACAAGTGTGTGAGGTGGCGTGCCTGTTTTGTTTCCGATCTAGCTAGATCTGCTTGCGCTTTGGTCAACGAAGCAACAAAACGTCCTCGTGCGGCACAAGCCATTGAAATGAATGTTTCATTGTGCAGCGCGCGCACATAATAAAATTTAAAAAGCCAGTTCATGACCCCTTTAAAATGGGTTTGCATTAACGCCGTTACTAACGCGTTTAACTGACAGCCCTACACATTTTACATAACCTAAGAAAAGTCTGTTTGCTTTTCATTTCATCACAGTGTTGTCACTCTAGAAAAACATGGGTAATGCTCCAAGCTCAACCAAAAGACAGATATGGATAATCAAATTTTTTTCTGAAATTCCAAAATGTCACCTTAAAAGATCCCAAAACATCCTGATACAAATTTTCCTCCCACCCTCCCTCACCCCATGCAGGTTATCATGATTATGACACTAAAGTTTAGAGATTGATACATTTCAGAATATTCTGAAATCAAAATCCTTACTCATTCACAGGAGGACAAGTCTGATTATCACCACTGAAGAAAGACAAAAAAGACAAAAAAACAAACAACAAACAAAAAAAAAACCTCTTCCATGAAGAAGAGGAACTTAGCCATGTGGAGCACACTATAGAAGACAAATGCCAAATTTAAAATAGTTGTCTGCACAACAGAATACAGTTCCCCCTCTAAATACATCTCAATATGCATCTAACAGGTAGGTTTAATATACAGTGTGCTACATGTGTAGCTCTATGACCCCCACACATGCCATTTCACCCACAAACTATTCATACTGTCAAGCCTTGAAGATTACTCACACCAGTGAGAGTGATGCTATCCAATAAACATTTATCAAGGCTGGGCTTGGGTTGGAGTATTATCTCACACAGATCTTATATTTAATCAAATCATCCATCCAAGCCTTTCCCCGAGTAACAGAATTTGCTCAGCAATATTTTACAATTGATTGGGTATACCTTGGCAAAAGGCGATATGATTAACGCAACACGTTTAGCATCGATTTTACATCACTTCAGCCATCCAAATATAATGTAAATAGACTAAATATTCAGCAAACAGAATGACAATGGGAGACCACAGACTGTGAAATATTTAGTGCAGTTACATTATTTTTGGTTTGGCCAAATATTAAATTCAGTCAATTGCTCGCTATTTCCTCTGTGCCTTTATTTAAATAGCATTATTGTTGCTTGTTGGTTCATTGTTTTAGTCCTTACAGTGGCCCCTGAGCTGGTTTTCCTGCAGAGGAGGCTGGAATTTGCTGCAGGTGAGGCATGATGTTATTGCCACTAGATAAAGAAAGCAAAGACTAGATCAATGGCATGAATGGAAGATGGATAGACACTCGTACTGTATGTCTAAACAAACACATTCTCATCCCAAGACATCATCTAACTGACGCTTTTGACCATACGTCAACATCCGACGTTTTAGGTTACCCTTTAACGTCAGTTAAATGACGATCCTAGGGCGTCATCCAACTGACGCTTTAACTTTAGTTGGTAGGTTTAGGTCTGGGGTAGGGTTAGGATTAAATAGCGTTAACTAACTGACGTTAAAGGGTACCCTAAAACATTGGCTGTTGACGTATGGTCAAAAGCGTCAGTTAGATGACATCTTGGGATGAGAACGGGCTGGTCTAAACACATAAAACAATGCTATTTTTCCCCCACATAACTCTGTGTTTAGAAACAAGGCAAAATCAAGCAGTCTCTGGACTGAACTAAAATTACTTTTGAATTTACTTTTTTAATAACTATCATGCAGTGGCCTATTAAAAAAGCTTTCCTTTTCAATGTATTATGTTTTTAAACTTGGTTTAACTTTAGAAATTATCATATTTGACTATCAAATTGCTTTTGAATTTGCTTTTATTAGGGAATAAATGTCATTTCTGAAGTTATCTTTTAAAACTGTAATTACATTTATATTTAATAATTAATTACATCACAGCATTTATTTCCATTAAGAGACGCATCAATTTTTGGTCAAGATAGTCTACTCCAGCAAATTCCAAAGACTTTCAATGAATTTAAAAGGGATATTCCACTTTTTTTTTTGGAAATAAGCTCATTTTACAGCTCCCTCAGAGTTAAACAGTTGGGTTTTACCAGGGGCGGAGTGGGACCAAAAAATCTACCGGGAAATTTCGTAGACCACCGGCCCTCCAATCACCGGCGTGATTTTAATAGCCGATAGCATTTACAATTTTACTGATTTAAAAGGAACTTTGTTGTACTAGTATGCTGGAGTAAAGTTCATAAATGGTCGTTCTTTCCCATAGTAATTTCTAAAACTATGTTGGGGGGACTCTGTGCCTCTAGGGGGGTTCGGGGGCATGCTCCCCCACAAGAAAATTTTGGACATTTTAAGGTTAAATGCATCAATCTTGTGCTCTCTGAGGGATCGAAATTAAGAGCTTCAACCCATGAACTGCTCGTTGAACAAAGAAAAAACATTATATTGACAATAAAGAGGGCTCAAACATCTTTTTAGAGTCAGACTGCATTACATTATCAATGGTGTTTTAGGATGCCGAACAATTATTATAATAATGTAATAATGATCTATAATTATTCCTATGACGTACTGTAAAATCTATTTATAGCCTAAATGTACTATGTAAATGAAAATGAGTATTTCAAAAGTATATTTTAACTTTCATTACACTATAATATAGGAAAATTAAAATGCGTTTGTCCTAATTTCTTCACTTGCAAGAAATAAACCCTTGAGCTTTTATTTAGGAGAAAACACCAGCAGCCTGACCATGCGATCGCGTGAGCAAAGTAATCACGCAGCACAAACTGGATGCTATTCTAATGTCAGTTATTATAATGGCGCAACGTCATATATATTCATGGTTTCAATATTAGTTCGTTGGCAAAATATAATGCTAGACACCTTAATGTTAGGTTTTACATCTTTACATATCTGTGTTGGGAAAAGGGAGAAGAGAGAGTTCGGCAAGGCGGATTCGAACTCGCGTTCAGCGCATAAAAAGCTGCTTTCAAGTACTTCACGCCCTACGACCTATACGCCACTGAGGCTGTTTCAAGACTGGTGTCGTTTTGCTGTAAAGACAGGCACTTAGTGCAAATATATGCTCCGTTATAAAAAAAAAGCTTGGGCCCTTAGCTTGGGCCATGGCGAACTTCCAATAAATACATTTTATCAGACCGGGCCGGCCCTCGCGGCACTACCGGCCCACCGGGAAAACTCCCGACTCTCCCGATTGCCACTCCGCTACTGGGTTTTACCCAACTTAACAGTTTGAACAGTTAACAGTTAATTTACCCAACGTAACAGTTAACAGTTTGGGTTTTATCTTCGAATCCATTCAGCCGATTTTCTGATATTTAGAAGAATGTCAGTAACCAGTTTCTGGTCTCATTGACATCCATGGTAGAAAAAAATATATACTATGGTAGTCAATGAGACCAGAAACTGCCTGGTTACTGATATTCTTCTAAATATCAGAAAATCGGCTGAATGGATTCGAAAACAGTAAAACTCAACTGTTTAACTCTGGGGGCGTTGTAAAATGAGCCTATTTCCAAAAGAAGTGGAGTATCCCTTTAAGGTCTGGACTTAGAAGTACAAATTCATATGTGAAAATGATTCTTCATGCTCCCTCCCTACCAATCTTTCTGATAAATCTCGACATTGTCATCCTAGAATATGCCATGATGTGTCTTCCTACATGGTTGTTAATAATAGTATCACAGGTTTTCATTTCTTAAGGCTCTGCACCAAGAAGGATAACTATAAAGAGAGCTATATTTATGTCCACACCAGTGGGCAATATTGTTCTGTTTATTCCTAGCATGGGCTTTAATTGTTTGAGCTTGTTACAGCAGGATAGATTCTGATTGGCTGCCAATTTGTCTATCGTTCATCAGCTGGATAAAATCGTTCTGAAAGTGATTCCAACTATTTTATCCACTGTGCACTTATTGTGTGAACTCTGCTATTCTTAAATATTCTCTATAGTTATTGTCCTTGGTGTGAACGGGCCTTTACCAAATTCAATCCAAACAGATATTTTTTGGGGGTTGGTTGGTCAGCCTATCTATCCTCCATAGAAGAGACTGAACCTTGAGTTCAAAAATAAGGTGTAAATACTTTAAGGTGCAAATATGAACTTCTAACAATCAAAAAAGTTCAAAGTTGTACTTACAGGTTCTATAATGATACCTTTTTTAACCTTTCCTTCATAGAGTATACCTAAAGTGAAATTAAAAAACAATTTGTGGTGAAAAAATAACATGCTAGCAGCTTTTGCCCATATGCTAATTTCTAAAGCTATTATTACTTAAAGTTATTATTATTATGCTCCCATCACCATATCTATAGTATTTGGACAAAAACTATTGTGGTATTGGGACTCATTCTGCCGACCGAACAGGAGCTCTTTAAAAGTCATGGCAGGTTCACTTTAGCATGCAGAGGTTTGGTCTTGGTAAACATTGTTCAATCACTCTTCCTAAATGGCGAGGACCATTATCATAAACATCACTGCTGTTAGCAGCTAGATTATCCTGCAAAGGATGACAAATAGAGAGCTAGAATTAGAAAGGTCTGGATGTTCTCAGAGGTCAGGACAGGTTTAAAGAATCCGGAATGTTAATTTAGGAAACCAGTCCTCTCTCCTTAATCGGTTTCTTGGAAATGAAAATATCTGTTTTTGTGTGGCCATGGAAATGCACTCATGGATCTCAATGGGATCTCAATAAGTTAGTAATTAGCATAATGCACCCCCAAAACATCTCCATATATGGGCTTTTCATGCAACCTTTCCCGTTAAGGCATTTGTCACTCTTTGCAAAGTACTTCTCTAAAGATGCACTCAAGTTCACGACAAGTGTACTATTCTCAAAACCTATTTTCACTATTTATAGGCCTATAGACTACACACGATCAGTTGTATTTTACATTGTACTGAGGCTAGGAGAAAAAGTACAAATGTAAAATTTTAAACCCAACAAAAAATATATCATTTAAAACGTTGTCACCATTACTGACATTCAGGAAAACTTGAAGGAAGACTGAGATTCATTCACTCTTAAAGATAAAACTGATGATTACACGAAGAACCTTTACCATCTATGAAACCTTTCAATTTTACAAAAGGTTCTTTATAGTGGAAAATATTAAAATGTTCTTCACACTAAGAAAAAAAACGTTCAGGTCCTTTGAGGAACCAAAATGGTTCTTCAATGGCATCACTGAGAAAATACCCTTCTAGAACAATTAGTTCAAAGTGTAACTAGTGGTAATTTATATTCCATAGCTATACACCAGTGGTATCAACAAGTCTGTTTGCTGTATTTTACAAGGAAATGTGTTCCTCCCAATCATTTATTTTGATCATAGATAGATTTTGCTACCAGCTACCACCCATTAAAGGGATAGTTCACTTTGAAATGAATTTTTGCTATGTTTTAGCTTAACTCAAGGGCATCCAAGATGTAGGTGTCTTTGTTTCCACAGAATTTTTAATTTTGATATTTATAGGTCAAACCGTTCTTGTCTGTCAGTCATATAATGGAGGTCTATGGTCATTGAGGTAAGCAAAACATATCAAAAATGTATTTCAAAGTGAACTATCCCTTTAAAACAGTAGGTAAAAAGCCTATATTTGCACAAATGCAGTAAATGTGCAGGCACATTCTGTTTAAGACTTTTTGGAACAAATTTCACGGTCTGCATAAACTGCATGGTCATTTCATTTGTGTGACCGCTGTCTACAGGGCATGTTTATTTGAGCGGTAGGTAAATATAAGACAGCATGCTTGAGGAAAGAATCTGATGCTTTATTTATGCTTAGAAGCTATCTTTTTTTTCTTCCTCCCCTATTCCTCGCCTTACCTTGCCTCAACAATTCCGTCCTTTCATAGAGATGTGAGGGGCGAGTGAAGTCTCTAGAGGAGGTGTGTCATTGTGAGCAGGATGGGGCAGGTGGAGGGGGCATTAATTGCTGAATCAGAGCAGGTTCTCTGCCCTGCTGCGGTGCTGATAATTGGGAGGGAAAGCTTGCTGACAGCGCAATGCCAAGGTCAGAGAAAAAAAAAAGAGAGAGATAACTGAACGAGAAGCGGACGGAAATAACAGGAGAGAAATAATACAAACCTGTTCATGAGAACAACAACTGGGTATTCGGATATCAAATGGTAACGACACACTTTTTTGAACTAAAAGATTCTTTGAACTAAAAGTACACCGCTTTAGCCCGGATGTCAGCCGAACTTAGCCCCGCCCACAACATTTGAGGTCGGGAAGTTCATTCTGGACTTGATCCGTTGTGGAGCGACTATGCTCGAACCAGAGCCGTTCGGAACAATTAAATCGTCAGGGTGGGCTTTATACGATGATGAACAGATGATCAACAGTAACGTAATCATCCACGTCACCAAAGAGTGCTTGGGTTGAATTTGTTTACAATAAAGTTGTTTGTCGATGGAGAATTAAGATGTAGATTATCACGTCTGTTATAGAAGATATCGGCAGCGCATTCATTTTAAAAGAGGAACAGAGAACTGCGATCAAGGCTTTTGCCTTTTGTCCTTCCTATGGGATTCTGTTGCTCTGATTAACTGTAGGTCAATCCAATTGAGTGCAGATGCATTTTCTTTCCTGGTTCGGTTGAAATGCGCCCCATAATCATAGCCCAATGGAGCAGTATCAGACTCATATTCTGACTGTAAAGCTGACGTTGTCATACTCAGATTCTAATCACTCATATTTACAAATAAAACATGTATTTCATATTTAATGCCTACATCTTTGCCTTCATATTTAATAAGAGAAATGGACTGACACATAACTTGATGTGACAGACAGACAAGACATTAAGTTTGATTCAGAAATGTTAAATAATATTATTCTTATAAAATTTAGTTGTTTCCGCATAAAGAACCCATTTTATTTAATTTTACCAGTGTTAGGGACCATTTTGTTTTTATTTTGACTAACTTTTACTTGTAATTCTGAACTTTACACTTTTGACTGTTTTTTTTAGAAGCTAGCACCTATTTCTTGCAACCCTTGATAAAACGTTAAATTTCCAGATTTCCCATCGCTTTGCTAAAATACGCAGTCATGAATACTGTTTGCCATTCACTTGCAGTGAAAATCTCTTGAGCCTGGATGCACTTTATAAAAGCAATTTTCACCACAGTGGTAACCCTATTTTTGAAGGTCTACCAAACAATGCACATTCTTTTATTTGCCACTATGATGTTAGACGTATCTGTCAGGAAAGGGGTGTGAATTGAAAAATATATGTGACCTGAGTGGTGCTACGCTTAAGTATGTTTTCCTGTCAGTTTGTTGTGTGATGTTTTAAAATGGTTCAAAATAGTTTCCAGATGAACTGAGCTATGTTAGACCCTGAGGTGATGTAAAGAATAAATGTAATTGTGCATTTCTCTGTATGTTTATTTGCGAATCTACGGCAATGAGTCAAAGGAGAGGAAAAAATAGTGACAATTCTATATATTTTGCCTTGGAGGAATTTCTTGCCCTCATTATACCAAAATGGCCTTTGGATATGTTTTTCATTTCTTTCTACTGAAAAGACATATTAATATATAAATACAGACCCTGTGATGTTCCGTTCTCAAATGCTACATGAGTCAATGATTCCAAATCCACAATATGTACCTCTGCAAGTACAATAACTTATTATAACCCTACCAGTCTACTAATACTCTACCCAACACTCTAATGAGAGTTTGTAGACATGCTTGTGCAATGTTACTTATAGTCAACCAAATGTGTTGACCACCAAAATAAAGTTAAGTCAATGGCTAACGTCAACTGTCTGGTTACCAACATTCTTTTCTGTTCAACAGAAGAATGAAACTCATACAGGTTTGGAACAAAATGAGGGTGAATGATAACAAAATTAATTTTGGGGTGAAACTTTAAATGTATTCAATGTTTCACACTCCATTTATTCATTCAAACCTCATTGTTTTTGTGCCAAGAAAATAAATATCTGATTATGATAAATTATATTGCCAGACAGTTACAGTGTAAACTATAATTTAAAAACATAAATGCCTCTTTAAATAGCTTCACTGTCCTTGTATATAATATAGCAAACAACTTTTTCAAAAAGGTAGCTTCCCCAACATTGCAAACCACATACCCTAATAAAATGTCCCATATACTGGCTGAAGAAAGGATCCTGAGAACCTTCTGCAGCATTTGTGTCAGCCCAAGAACTCTGTCCCAGGAGACACTCAGCCAGGGCCTGTCACTGTAGCTCTCTCTGCCCATAAATCTTCACATAGCATAGCCTTGTGTTACTCTGCCAAGAAGAATTAGGCCTGGAAAACAAGAAGCCATGACAAGAAGACAGAGCATCCACCTGAACCACAAGGGAATATGCAGCCTAAAACCTCAGTTGTGTAATATAGTATTATTATAAGAGTGTAAATAGAGCCATATCGCATGAGTACGAGTGTGATATTGCGTGATATTATAACAGTTTAATGGCACAAGTG
This sequence comes from Pimephales promelas, assembly GCF_016745375.1. The sequence goes on from NW_024121566.1 coordinate 2,418,379, forward strand.
TGTAAATAAATAAGAAACAACAATGTGGTGTCTTAAAACCCCTTGTGTGTGGAACTACTTCCTTCTGCCAAGGATTCAAATCTCAAATTGACAATTTAACAGATGAGTCCAAGTCTCTGTTACTATTACCAAAAGACTTTCCTCTTTTTCTAATTCAGCAACGCCACTAACGAAGGAATTCTGAGTTGCTTCATTGAAGTTAAAAGCTATAATACTGTATGTAAAAGCATTATGTAAAATACTTTATACTTAAGACTAGGGGTGGAGCCGAATCCGAATACGGTATTCGGAAAGGTACAAATAATGTGTTTTTTACGAATACTTATTCCGAACAAATACTTAAAAAAATATTTGTATTCGGGAACAAGAAATACTTTATATCAAAAAGCTGCGTTCCTCACGAGACGCGAGTTGAGTGACTTGAGTCAGTGCGCGAGTTGAGTGAGTGACGTTCAGGAAGAGGTGACTGACACAGGCTGCTCCACACAGCAACAGAGAGGGCTCGGCTGAGCGAAAAAAAAAAACACTTAACTGCATCACTATTTTTGTTGAATAGATGTTTGTACCTTAACTATGTTCCGGTGGCAGTTTATAACTTTCGGGAAGCGGAGTTTGATCGGGAGTATATTCCATTATTGACGTCTGCAGATGGGTGCTTTCATGTTCGCTCTGTTTACGTAGCTCTGTTAGCTCGGTAACGGTAATTATTTGTTTCATGGCTTGATTGAATTCCAATGTAGAATGCGGTCTGTTATTATAACAGGCCGCTGCTTATAAGTACAACACACCGTTGCTATGAAAAACAGAGCGTTGCCATGGATTCTAAACGTAGAGACAGAACGGACTATTTTTCTTTTTTTAGCGGGAGCGATACAATCGTTTTTTAAATCAATAAACTCCTTTTTATATCCATATTTTGAGTCAAATTATTGATTTATTTGGTAGGTAGCCATGTAATAAGCGGGGTAATGTAGAGCGAGGCGTAGTTATAGCGAAAACCCTTCAGGCTTCGCGTCGGGCTCATAATCAACCTCCTCACTATAAATTATCCATATAACTTATTCTGTCTGCACAGCGTCCTCCACCGTGGTGTTGGGGTTCATAATGTTCACAATTGTATTTTATTAGTTGTTGGTTTAACCATGGTTCATGAGGTAATGGCTGACTGTTATTTTCTTTTCAATGACTTTTCTTGTTACATGTTCATTGCTGGATTTATAGAAAAAATCAACCAATATTGCATATCCACAATTATTATAATGGATATAATTAAAGAATCCATACACTATAAAGTAGGCCTATTTTTAAAGATTTTTATGCCTATTTTGAATTTTACTCGAATACAAATACAAATACTTTTCCTCCCTGAACAAATACAAATACAAATAGCGGCTGCTTTGCACACCCCTACTTAAGACTATATCGTGAGCTTAGAATTATAAGGTTCTATCTCCACTTTTGGTCGAAATTGAGTTTGACATAATCTGATCCATTAGGTGTTTATTAATGCCTGTGAGGTGTTATGTTTGTTAAAAAAAAAAAAAAAAAAAAAAAGTGTAATAGATAAAGCTATAATAGAAGATTATGCTACATAACAGTTTTGCCAGCTGGCATGTAAAAACTTTGATGCTCAATATCTCAGAACTACCCTAAACGGAGATAGAACCTTATAATTCTAAGCTCACGATATGCTATGCACTCAAATTATTATGTTGAGTATTATGAGAGAGAGATTGAATGAGTGATTTTGATTACCTGCATCTGATGCAGAATTCATTTTTTGGGTCAATTCTTTGAGGAAAGTGATATTTTTGTCATAGTAGCCTTTCAAAGATTATGGGAATTTCCAATGATAACACTGGTCAATCTGGTCAAGATCCAGAGGCAGAAGAACTAATTGAGGGACTGTTTTCTGTGCGGTACGTGAGCTCACATCTTGAAGGAAATTTTTAAATAGGCACTATCTTTACAAATGAACTGCATATTTGAGGTTTAAACAATTACATTATCACCTAAAAACTCTTAAAACTACATTCCATGACACAACAACAACAGCAGATTTTGACAAGATCTATGAGCTAATCAGATTTGAGGACCAGAAGCTGCTGTTGTTGGACTAAAATATTGGACGGATTAAATGTTATTTGGATTTCAGCATTTGAATTTGCAACTGGCACCTTCATTGAGGTATCATGAGAATCATGAAATGTTTGTGCATCATTAGACCATAACATTAAACCATAAACTACTACAATTCTTTCTGTAGCTGAAATTGAACTGAAATTTAAAAATGCATAAACCTATTGCAAGTAGCCTCATTAAATTACAAAACAAATCAGTTTATTTGTTTTGCAGTTAACTATACGAGTTGCCAATTTCACACAAACTAATGCAACATACTTAAACATGTAAGAACAAAATAATACCCACAGTTACTGCCTTTCAAATATAACAAGTTAGAAGCACACAGCATAAAAGTCGTAAATTCTTTCTTTATCTTTTTTTGCTGGTATATAATTACATGCACTACTAGACTAAATGAATCACTGTAACTTAATTCAATTGAGTTAAAAACAAAAAAAATCTAGAAACTGATTCTGTTCTGCATTTAGATTTAATTGAGTAATGAGGATGCATGAAATTAACTTAAAATAATGAAAATACAAACTCAATGAAAACTCAACTAAATATAACAATTATTACATTAATTATGGCATTATACATAGTTAGCGTAGGCTTCCAGGTAAGGGTTTAGTTATACAGTGTTGTCAGACTACTAGGGTTGGGAACCGAGAACCGGTTCTTTTCCAGAACCGGTTGTGTTTTTTGAAAAAATACCGGAACCGTGCAAAATTCCTAAGTTTCGGTTCCGAAAACGGTTCTGATGCCGATGCGATATCATCATGTGGGCGAAGTGCTGGGAGTAGAAGACGCCGTCTTATTCCTAAATGACAAAAACTTCACCACTGAAGTTGCGATTTGCTCTCACACGCGCTGCATTTGTCACACACAGACACACGCACGCTGCGCGCGCCGACCGCCGAGTCACTCTCTAGCTAGTCTCAGCCGTCACGCCCACGGAACGTTGGCTAAAGGTCTGAAGGTCTGGCTACGCGAGACTACTCTCTAGCCTACATTCAAATCTGTTTGCGCTGAGAGAGCAGTTGTCGATATGAAACTGCTTTACAATCACACAGTCTCAATATTTATTTGTTTCACATATTCAAATGATTTCCGTTACAGAATTAGTGAGATTATAGTTTGAGTAAACATTGACGGTAGTGGTCAAAACAGATGCAGTCCGTATATTTTTTGTGTTCAGAATTTACAAAATATATACAATGAGCGAGTGCATCATAATGTTTTTTTTTCAAACCGTTTTGTCTTATCTTGAATCACTACGTAAAGCCTGTAATAAGCGTTAATACTCGGACTTCTTTAGACTGGCCGGCGGATCGCAGCTGCTGCGGAGTAACCCAATGCCTGCGTGACTCGTCATGGACATAAACAGAGAGAAGTAGCTCCGGCAACAATGTTCTTCCGCAAGACGCATGCAGTTCTGTTTATTAACTGCTAGAGCGCCGATTTATCCAGTAATGAAATAAGTAAAGTCTTTATGAATCAATCATTCAAACCGTTTTAAAAAATAATCTGTTCTACACACATATGTGTGTTAAAGCATATACTATTTCTTCTGAGAGGGTATTCTTCACTGTTGGAGATACAATAAAGGAGAGGTCTAAATTATTATAGAGAATGCAGAATTTTTTAATTTCCTTTATATATAATTTTTTTTTTTTTTTTTGCAAAGATTGCTTAATAATATTTTGAGTTTGTTTACATTACCAGTCTGTTAAACTAATTTGTCATGTACTATAAGAAATAAACACAAAAGGATTGTGGATTTTTCTCTTACTAATATTTTTAATTGAATGGGAACCGGAACCGGAACCGGAATCGTTTGGCGGAACCGGAATCGGAACCGGAACCGGAAAATTTCTCACGATTCCCAACCCTACAGACTACAGATATTAGTAAGTAAGTAAGTAATTCTTTATTGTTCAGCCTTGGCTGAAAATTGGTCTTTGGTCTCGTCATTACAATCACAAAACAATTAACAGCACACAATACATAATACATATAGATTAAAATAAGCACATTTCCTTCCTTTTATTCAAAAGACTTAGTGCATTTGGTACGAAAGATTATTTATTGCTTTAATCGCTTTTGGTGTTCTGTTACAACGACGTGATGGCAATAATTCAAATACATGATTCAAAGGGTGTGATGTATCTCTTGCTATAGTCAAAGCTTTCCTCTGAATAGCAATTTGATATAACTGTGCGACCGGTTTTTGTTTAGATCCTACGATTTTTCCTGCGACTCTTGTAATTCTTTTACTTTATTCATATATGTAGCTCGTCCAAACCACACAGTTATATTATACCCTATAACACTATTCAGATTATTCAGAAATAGCTGACCACTGAATTTTGCGATTTTTATGTATTCCACAGAGCTGTGTGATAAACAATAATAATAACACCAGCAGCAAAATATCTCCGGGGGTCTCCTGCCCCAGTTCTAAGGAGGTCATCTTTACCTACCTTTACTTTTTTTCTTTTTATTTTATTTTATTTTTTCAAATTGTGTCCACAAATTCCACATTAAGAAACATGCTTAATTATTTTTAAATAAAAATGCAGCACAATATAAATACAAAATTAAATAAAATAAAAAAATGTTCATCAAAAGTCAAACCTGTTTACAAATGTTGATGTTTACAAACGTCAAAGTTGATAACAGCAGAAGTTAATTCTATATAAACTACCATTCAAAATTTTCAGTCAATCATTTGAAAGAAGTTATGCTCACAGGGCAGAATTTATTTGATCAGAAATCATTGTGACATATGATTGTTCCGAAACCCTAACTTTTTAATAAAATAGTTTTCAAAAACAGCATTTATTGGAATTTTTTGTAACAATACAAATGTCTTTATTGTCCAATTTAATGTTGTCAAGTTCTCCTCCTTGCCTGCACTATGACAAATGCATCCTTGCTGAATAAAAGTGTTTAATTATATATAAAAAAAAAAAATTACTGAACTCAGAAGTTTGAATGGTATGTGTATTATCAGAAGAAGAATTAAATGTGGAGTGGGAGGTATTTTGCCCCCATTACCCCATCATCTATGCATAAATAACACATTTTATCATTAAAACAATAGAGGCTCTATCCACAGCATAGCATACTACCAGACAGGGATGCAGAAATATCTTGGCCGTGCAGATGTTTCAAAAGTCCTTACCTGTGCATTTATTTTCTCTGAAACACTTCACCAATCAGGCCTCAGCCAGGTCAAACGTTATCTACCCTCATCACTATCTGCTGCAGTGCAAACGAACCCGAGCCCTTTGCCAGACAGTCTGTGAATGCTCAGAAGTCTGGTCTCAGGACAGGCCATAGTGCACGTTCTTTCTGAGATAAGACCGGTGATTAATAACCCTGTCCTACATGAGTGAGATACGATTCCAAATCAACGTTTGTATTTTGCAACAGTAAAGCTTCTCTAGCCATTTAGATTTTTAGTGAACTGGAACAATGTGCTGCAAAAAAATAAATAAATATATATATATATATATATATATATATATATATATATATATATATATACACACACACAGTTTAAGTAAGTTATAAATAAGTATATACAAATAATTAAAATTATTTATTTTAATTTAGACAAACTTTAAAACTTTAAAGTTTAACTGAAACTTGGATTTCTATTTCCCAGCATGCTTTGCCCATGGCACTCGAAAGGGAGAGCAAATGCAGAACTTAAGAGTCATATAATTGGTTATGTTTCTGCAAGATTAATGTTAGTGCAGATTTAGCAGTGATTATTTTCATGCTAATTTAGAAGAATTTCTGTTAAAGTTGATTTTTGGAGAGTTACCGTATAGTGAGAAGTGGTGCATGTGGCGGTAACTCTCCTATAATCAACTTTAACAGAAATTACTTTAAATTAGCATAACAATAATCACTGCTAAATCTCCCACTTAACATTAATCTTGCAGAATCTCCATAATGTACTTGCAAAAATGGAATTGCCTCACTTTTTAGAATCAGCCTTGTCCTCTCCCAGGTTCTGGAAACAGCACACAGTCAAATATTTTGAGTGTAGTGTTCTGCAACAGTGTTTTAAATAAAGCTCAACCACTGTTTTATAATTGTGTCCTCGGCTTTTGTAACAAAAAACAGCATCTCCACGACATAACGGCAACAATAATACAGCGAGAATAAAAGTTACGCCTTTTTTTCTTTGTGTATACATTTGGGTGGTGTTATGAAACTATGCCCCTGTATACTGATGTAGATTTATAGGGACATGTTTGAAGAAAGCGTTTTAAGAAGGCATGGCTGAGCCTTAAAGGGATAGTTCACTTTGAAATTAATTTTTGATATTGGAAAGAGAAAATGTCCAGGGTGCTCAGGGAGTTCAAAAAGGTATTGGAAGGTGCTCTTTGGGGTCGGGAGTTCAACGTCAGAAAAAGGAAATCCAAGGCACTCTTCTTTAAAAAATTAAAAAGCCTTTAATGGACTGGCTATACCATGCTAGAAAAGTTAAAAACATGTGGGGAAAAAATAAAATAAAAAAATACAACCCACACGTAGCGTTAATTTTTGATACGTTTTAGCTTACCTCAAGGGCATCCAAGATGTAGGTGTCTTTGTTTCCACAGTATTTTTAATTTTGACATTTTTCGGTCAAACCGGTGTTGTCTGTCATATAAAGCAGGTTTAGGGGTCCACCTCAAATACCCCTTTTCCACCAAAAAAAGAACTGGTTCGGAACTGGTGCTGGTTCAAAGTTGGTTCGGAGTTGGTTTACTTGCGAACCGCTTCAAAACCTATTTGTTTTTCCACTGACTAGAGTGCCCAGGGAACGAGAAAGCTTTAAAAACAATTGAAATATGCAAGTCTTTTAATCTTTTCATTTGATATGTAATTTTTTCTGATAAGTTGTGTACCCCTGTCTTGTGTCTTTTTTTCTTTCCATTTATTTGTTCTATATTGTGACTTTTCTTCTTTGCTTATAATTAGGGGTGCAACGGATCAAAAAAAACTCACGGATCGGATCGTTTCTCGGATCAGGGTCACGGATCGGATCATTTTTCGGATCAGCAAAAAAAAAAAAAATTTCCCCCAAAATAACTGTAATAGCCTACTGACAAATTCTTTAATATTAAATAGACTTAAAGGTATAGCGGAGGATCTTTCCGAATTTTAGAGAAGACCCGCCCTCTCCAATTTTTTAAAAAAAATGCACATGCACAAACACAACACTCTTGCTCCCGAGAGGGAACGTCTATACGCCTTGCACAATTATGTTGCAAATTCTAAACTAACTAAAAAACGTTCATAAAAAAGACAACATGTCAAATGCCCTTCCGTGTTTTATTTACTTATTATACTGATCGATTGAGTGACCGAGGACTCAAGACATGATATGTGCAACCCTGTATCACACTAAATACGTTCTGAGGAAACTATTTTGCAAATCGCAATTACGTTACATAATATCTCTCATTGTTAATACGTTATTTTTATACATAGTTGCATATGGAGAAGTAGCTTGTTGAATTTGTGTAATAATAAACACACAAGATTTTAGAATATTTCAGCGTGATACCATTTACCATTTTGGACAAAAGGCTACTTTAGACAAATTCAAACTTTACCTGTCTGGTAGAATCTTCCCGACTGCGGCATCCGTGAGAAGCCCAACCTGTGCTTTTAGCGCACGCCAGCGTGTGATATTCACCCAAAATCTCTCTGGTCTTGTTTCTATATTCTGTGGCCTTTCTCTTCTTATCATACTGTTAGTAAACATTTTTTCTCTTTCGACCCTCAGCCATTTTCAAAGGAATGGCTGAAACCACAACTCCGACATAATACACATGAAAGTGAAAACTACATAGGGATGAGCACGTAGCCTACGATGGCCTTACGTAAACATATCACCAGAATGATTGACACTTAGGTGGACCAATAGTATAGACTACCCACCCGGAAAAAGAAAATCCTCCGCTATACCTTTAACATTATGATATTCTGTTTTATTTTAACTTCACAGGGTTCCAGACTGAAAGTTGAGGGCAGCATCACCTCAAATGAGAACTCACAGCGAGTTCTACAAAAAAAAAAAAAAAAATTCGGGTAGCACTGGGGCTGACAATAAATCACTAAGCTTAATTTAGGGTGTAGATGAAATTAACTTAGTTATTATCATTTATAATGTCTTAATATCAATTAATAAAAGTAGTGAAAATATCATCGTACTTTTTTCATTTTAGGACAATCTTTAAAGGATAAACAAAAAATGTGTTGGTAATCACATAAAAAATTCAAAAAAATAAAACATTTATTTATGATATTATTGAAGTGCTGGGAAAAGATGTGTAGTAGGCTACTTGTAAGCATTTGACTATTTCTTACACATTATCATATATAGGCTGATTTGTGGACTGAAAGCCTTCTATAAGTGTTTCTCCTGGTTTCCACGTCAGCTCTGTTTGATCTGATATGGTTTATAACAGAAACCTGCGCCGAATCGGAGTGTTTCTCACTGGATCTCGTGGTGTTAATGTTATTAATTCTGAGGCGAATTCAATGGATTTCTTCACTGGATCTCCTACTAACAGTGTTGCGTGAGCGAGATCGGCCCGCGACTGTCAAGTTCGGGGCTTTATTTTGTCAATGGATCGCTGCTGCTGCTCCGACCACGGTCCTAATCATAAACGGAGTAGCGTATTTTCGTTTCCACTTTCATTTTGTTTTCATTCGCTGCTAGTAACGACTAACGAGTCGATAGATCCTGATTGCTCAGACGCACATCAGGTTGTGATATTTGTCTCCGTCTCCCTCCACAGATGTTTACGCGCGCTATTCTTTTCACGGATTCATTGACGCGCCGCTTTACCATGCGTTTAACGTGTGGCAAATTTACTGGTCGCACATGTGCGACTGAGATGTAAAATTCAGTCGCACACACACTCTCAAATTTTGATCGCAGTCTGGTCTGGAGCCCTGAAATGACGCGGGGCGTTCAAGCTTCTCCGTTCCTCCGCTCGCTATGACGAAGCTGTGCGTTGACTGAACAACATGCGCACGTTTTTTTTTTTTTTTTTTTTCATAATCAAATCCGCGGATCACGTGTGTGCCGAACCGAAGACATTGATCCGAACGGATCACGGATCAGTGATGAGCCGTTGCACTACTACTTATAATGTCTTCAATAAAAAAATTACAAAAATAGAAACTCCATCATGTTCCTGCAAATGTTTCTCTTGGCTTTGCGATCCTTTATTATGGTCAGAAAAGATGTTTAGAACACATCTAAACCCGCCCCCAGCCCCCGACATAAGCATGACGTGATAAAAGAATGGTTCTAGTCCAGCAAAAAGTTGGTGCCGCTTTGGAACCAGTTCTCCTGGCCGAGAACCGGTTCTTTGGCTGTCGAAACACAAAGAACTGGTTCACGCGCAGGCACCGGCTCCGAACCGGCTCTCAAAATGCTTTGGTGGAAAAGGGGCTAAAGAGCATGCACAGAGAAGTCCAAATTAAACATGATTTAATGACTCGTGAATTTAAGTACACACTGATGGCCTAAGACACGAAACGAGCGGTTTGTGTGAGTTAGCTTAATGTTTATGTTAACAGCTGTCAAACTGATCTGATTAGGGCAGTTGGAACAAATTCCGAAATTCGAATATAATTCGAATATTTAAAAAAACAATACTATTCGAATGCTGAAGTTCTCTTACGAGAGGTTCTCTCGTATTGCGTAAGCTAGCTTACGCTACGGGAAAGATTCATCTTTGCTGAGAAGTTGAAGCCAAAAAATTATTCCATAATTTTGTAATCATTGTCAACGCAGTCTCTTCTGAGGCAGACCATGAGCGGGCTAGCTAGCGGCTCATTGGTTCGCTCAGAGAGAATGCACGAACCTATGGGAGAGCGGCGCTGAGTCCGCGGCCAATGAGCGGACGGCGCTCGCTCACTGCGTCACAGCCCGCCAAAAGGGGCGTGGCACAGTGTATAAAGGTCGCTCTCCCAGCTCGTTCGTTGATTCTTGTTCTTCAGCGAGCTACACGCATCCGCTGTCCTGGAAGAAGCCGCCGTCGTTGAGAAGGCACCGTCTAGCGAGCTCCGGAGTCTGAGGAAGCCGGCCGTCTGCCACCTTCAGCCGCCAGCAAGCTAGCGCCATCCGACGCGTATCCTTTTATATTCCTTCTAAAGAGCACGAGCGTCTTTTTAAAGATGCCTCGTAATTCCTGCGGCTCATGCCGCTCTCCGCTCGAGGATGGAGACCGCCACCCCATCTGCCGCTCTCTGTCTCGGAGTGGAGCACGCAGAACTCGCCCTCGCCAACGGAGGATGCGACCACTGCGAGGACCTGCCGCTGTCAACCCTGCGGGCTCGACTACAGGCGGTCAAAACCGCTCCAGCGCCGCCTCTCACTTCGCCGCGGAAGAAAAAACGCCGCTCCCAGAGGCCGCCGGAGCCCCCTGCGGATCCATGTGGGCCGCCGCGCCGCCCACCGACCGCTCTCCCTCTCCGCCCCTGCCGGACTTACAGTTGCCGCTGAGTGGCCGCTCTGTCGCCTCCGATGACACCGCGGATGAGAAGGACTCTTGTTCGCTGCACGCTTCGGACAGCGAGGATTGGTCGTCGATCGGCTCATCGACGAGAGAGTCTGCGGGGACCCGCGCCGGCATCGAAGAGGAACTAACGCGCCTCCTTTCACAGGCCGTTAGCCGCCTGGGCTCGAGTGGTCTCCTCCCCCTGAGCAACCACCGAACCGCATGGATGGGAAGTTCCTGCACCGGCGTCCGGCCCCCGCCTGCAGCCAGGCTGCACCTTTCCTGCCTGAGCTTCACAGCGAGCTCACGAATCCTGGAATGCTCCTCTCTCGGCTCGTAATCGCTCTGATGTGTCCGCTTCGCTGCGCTCAGTGGACGGAGCCGCCGAGAAGGGTTATAACTGCCATGCCGCCCGTCGAGGACTCGGTCGCCGCTCATCTCTGCCCGCCCTCTGCTAGATGGCGGTCTTCTCAATACGCTTCCCTCTAAAGCGTGCAGAGCGACCTCTAACTTCCATGCCCGCGCCTATTCCGCCGCCGGTCAGGCCGCTTCAGCGCTGCATTCGATGTCTGTCCTCCAGGTGCTCCAGAGCGACATCTTGTGCGAAATGCGCGAGCAGCGGGAGGCAACCGCCCGTCCTTTCGGATCTGAGAAGCGCTACGGATCTTTCCCTTCGCGCCACTAAAGCCGCCGCACAAGCTCTGGGGAGATGCATGGCCGCCCCTCTGTGTCGCCGAGAGAAACACTTATGGCTCACGCTTACCGACATGGGAGAGTCAGAACGGCGCCGCGTTCCTCAACGCGCCTATTTCTCCTACCGGCTCTTCGGATCTGCCGTCACAGGCATCGTTGACCGCTTCTCCGAGGTACAAAAAAGCGACCATGAACTTGTTCCTGCCCCGCCGCTCGAGCTCTTCGACGGGCCGCTCTCACGAGCCGCCTGCCAGAACCCCACAGCAGCGCCCGCCTCAGCAAGCTCAGCAGCCCCAGCGTAGACAGGCGGCCGCCTCGCTCTCGCTCAGACAGCCGCCGCAAACAGCCTCCTCCCCGGGGGCCTCGACCCAAGATCGCGCTGAAGCCCGATCAACAGAAGTCTGCCTAGCACAGCTGAGAAAAAAGACGGCTTTCTCCCGCTGCGGCCGGACCACCGTCAAAGCTTTCGCCCACTGTTAGTCCCCGTCTCACCGCTGACTGCAGTAAGTGTTTACCGCCACAAACAAGCCGGTTTCCCTGCCCGCTTGCGAGCGACTAAAAGCCGTTTTCACGCTACCCAGAGAGTTCACAAAAAGAGCATAAAAGCCTCAAGTGTAAAAAATGTGCCCACAACCATGTGCTCACGTACACACACAAGCACTTTATGCCCAGGGTCCTCTCACAGAGCCCATTCTCACGGAGCGAGCACTATCCGCTCCAGTAGCAGAGAACA
>NW_024121566.1:2430953-2486375 GCF_016745375.1 Pimephales promelas
GAGAATCATTTTCACATATGAATTTGTACTTCTAAGTCCAGACCTTAAAGGGATACTCCACTTCTTTTGGAAATAGGCTCATTTTACAACGCCCCCAGAGTTAAACAGTTGAGTTTTACTGTTTTCGAATCCATTCAGCCGATTTTCTGATATTTAGAAGAATATCAGTAACCAGGCAGTTTCTGGTCTCATTGACTACCATAGTATATATTTTTTTCTACCATGGATGTCAATGAGACCAGAAACTGGTTACTGACATTCTTCTAAATATCAGGAAATCGGCTGAATGGATTCGAAGATAAAACCCAAACTGTTAACTGTTACGTTGGGTAAATTAACTGTTAACTGTTCAAACTGTTAAGTTGGGTAAAACCCAGTAGCGGAGTGGCAATCGGAGAGTCGGGAGTTTTCCCGTGGGCCGGTAGTGCCGCGAGGGCCGGCCCGGTCTGATAAAATGTATTTATTGGAAGTTCGCCATGGCCCAAGCTAAGGGCCCAAGCTTTTTTTTATAACGGAGCATATATTTGCACTAAGTGCCTGTCTTTACAGCAAAACGACACCAGTCTTGAAACAGCCTCAGTGGCGTATAGGTCGTAGGGCGTGAAGTACTTGAAAGCAGCTTTTTATGCGCTGAACGCGAGTTCGAATCCGCCTTGCCGAACTCTCTCTTCTCCCTTTTCCCAACACAGATATGTAAAGATGTAAAAACCTAACATTAAGGTGTCTAGCATTATATTTTGCCAACGAACTAATATTGAAACATGAATATATATGACGTTGCGCCATTATAATAACTGACATTAGAATAGCATCCAGTTTGTGCTGCGTGATTACTTTGCTCACGCGATCGCATGGTCAGGCTGCTGGTGTTTTCTCCTAAATAAAAGCTCAAGGTTTATTTCTTGCAAGTGAAGAAATTAGGACAAACGCATTTTAATTTTCCTATATTATAGTGTAATGAAAGTTAAAATATACTTTTGAAATACTCATTTTCATTTACATAGTACATTTAGGCTATAAATAGGATTTTACAGTACGTCATAGGAATAATTATAGATCATTATTACATTATTATAATAATTGTTCGGCATCCTAAAACACCATTGATAATGTAATGCAGTCTGACTCTAAAAAGATGTTTGAGCCCTCTTTATTGTCAATATAATGTTTTTTCTTTGTTCAACGAGCAGTTCATGGGTTGAAGCTCTTAATTTCGATCCCTCAGAGAGCACAAGATTGATGCATTTAACCTTAAAATGTCCAAAATTTTCTTGTGGGGAGCATGCCCCCGAACCCCCCTAGAGGCACAGAGTCCCCCCAACATAGTTTTAGAAATTACTATGGGAAAGAACGACCATTTATGAACTTTTACTCCAGCATACTAGTACAACAAAGTTCCTTTTAAATCAGTAAAATTGTAAATGCTATCGGCTATTAAAATCACGCCGGTGATTGGAGGGCCGGTGGTCTACGAAATTTCCCGGTAGATTTTTTGGTCCCACTCCGCCCCTGGTAAAACCCAACTGTTTAACTCTGAGGGAGCTGTAAAATGAGCTTATTTCCAAAAAAAAAGTGGAATATCCCTTTTAAATTCATTGAAAGTCTTTGGAATTTGCTGGAGTAGACTATCTTGACCAAAAATTGATGCGTCTCTTAATGGAAATAAATGCTGTGATGTAATTAATTATTAAATATAAATGTAATTACAGTTTTAAAAGATAACTTCAGAAATGACATTTATTCCCTAATAAAAGCAAATTCAAAAGCAATTTTGATAGTCAAATATGATAATTTCTAAAGTTAAACCAAGTTTAAAAACATAATACATTGAAAAGGAAAGCTTTTTTAATAGCCACTGCATGATAGTTATTAAAAAAGTAAATTCAAAAGTAATTTTAGTTCAGTCCAGAGACTGCTTGATTTTGCCTTGTTTCTAAACACAGAGTTATGTGGGGGAAAAATAGCATTGTTTTATGTGTTTAGACCAGCCCGTTCTCATCCCAAGATGTCATCTAACTGACGCTTTTGACCATACATCAACAGCCAATGTTTTAGGGTACCCTTTAACGTCAGTTAGTTAACGCTATCTAATCCTAACCCTACCCCAGACCTAAACCTACCCATGTCATCTAACTGACACTAAAGGTAAAGCGTCAGTTGGATGACGCCCTAGGATCGTCATTTAACTGACGTTAAAGGGTACCCTAAAACGTCGGATGTTGACGTATGGTCAAAAGCGTCAGTTAGATGATGTCTTGGGATGAGAATGTGTTTGTTTAGACATACAGTACGAGTGTCTATCCATCTTCCATTCATGCCATTGATCTAGTCTTTGCTTTCTTTATCTAGTGGCAATAACATCATGCATCACCTGCAGCAAATTCCAGCCTCCTCTGCAGGAAAACCAGCTCAGGGGCCACTGTAAGGACTAAAACAATGAACCAACAAGCAACAATAATGCTATTTAAATAAAGGCACAGAGGAAATAGCGAGCAATTGACTGAATTTAATATTTGGCCAAACCAAAAATAATGTAACTGCACTAAATATTTCACAGTCTGTGGTCTCCCATTGTCATTCTGTTTGCTGAATATTTAGTCTATTTACATTATATTTGGATGGCTGAAGTGATGTAAAATCGATGCTAAACGTGTTGCGTTAATCATATCGCCTTTTGCCAAGGTATACCCAATCAATTGTAAAATATTGCTGAGCAAATTCTGTTACTCGGGGAAAGGCTTGGATGGATGATTTGATTAAATATAAGATCTGTGTGAGATAATACTCCAACCCAAGCCCAGCCTTGATAAATGTTTATTGGATAGCATCACTCTCACTGGTGTGAGTAATCTTCAAGGCTTGACAGTATGAATAGTTTGTGGGTGAAATGGCATGTGTGGGGGTCATAGAGCTACACATGTAGCACACTGTATATTAAACCTACCTGTTAGATGCATATTGAGATGTATTTAGAGGGGAACTGTATTCTGTTGTGCAGACAAAATTTTAAATTGGCATTTGTCTTCTATAGTGTGCTCCACATGGCTAAGTTCCTCTTCTTCATGGAAGAGTTTTTTTTTTTTTTTTTGTTGTTTGTTTTTTTGTCTTTTTGTCTTCTTCAGTGGTGATAATCAGACTTGTCCTCCTGTGAATGAGTAAGGATTTTGATTTCAGAATATTCTGAAATGTATCAATCTCTAAACTTTAGTGTCATAATCATGATAACCTGCATGGGGTGAGGGAGGGTGGGAGGAAAATTTGTATCAGGATGTTTTGGGATCTTTTAAGGTGACATTTTGGAATTTCAGAAAAAAAATTGATTATCCATATCTGTCTTTTGGTTGAGCTTGGAGCATTACCCATGTTTTTCTAGAGTGACAACACTGTGATGAAATGGAAAGCAAACAGACTTTTCTTAGGTTATGTAAAATGTGTAGGGCTGTCAGTTAAACGCGTTAGTAACGGCGTTAATGCAAACCCATTTTAAAGGGGTCATGAACTGGCTTTTTAAATTTTATTATGTGCGCGCGCTGCACAATGAAACATTCATTTCAATGGCTTGTGCCGCACGAGGACGTTTTGTTGCTTCGTTGACCAAAGCGCAAGCGGATCTAGCTAGATCGGAAACAAAACAGGCACGCCACCTCACACACTTGTTTGGGCTTGCGAAACGGCCAAATAGTTGGTTAGCGTTACGTTTTGAGTGGATGGCGAGCGCGAGATGCTGAAATGGATGCCAATAGGATTTTGAATGGAAATTTTACTTTTAAACATTCCAAATTCCATTGACAAGACCAAAGACCATGTAACATTTAATTAAAACATATATGAACTGTATACATATATACATATATAGCCTGTATATCACTAAGATTTTTTAAATGTTTTTAAAAGTGCCTTCCGCTCACCAAGGCTACATTTATTTGATAAAAAAACAGTAATATTGTGAAATATTATTCCAATGTAAATCATCTGTTTTCTATGTGAATATACAGTAAAGTGTAATCTATTCCTGTGATTAAAGCTGAATGTTCAGCATCATTAATCCAGGCTTCAGTGTCACAATGATCCTTCAGAAATCATATCAGAAATCAAATCAATATGATGATTTGCTCTAACATTAATAACATTCATTATTATTATCAGCGTTGAAAACAGTTGTGTGCAATATTTTTTTTTCAAAATTCTTTGAAGAGAGAACAGCAAAAGAACAAAATAATCTTTCAAAAGAACAGCATTTATCTGAAATCTAAAGCTTTTGTAACATTAAACACTACTGTTCAAAAGTTTGGGGTCAGTAAGAATTTTTATTTTATTTTTGGGGGAAATAAATAAAATACATCAATACATTTCAGTGTTTCCTCTAGGATTTTTCCAAGCTGTGGGGGCAGGCCCATTTCCCCAGGGGGAGGGGGCGTGGCCCACGAGTGATATTCCCTTAGGCCACGCCCCCTTGTCTCCCCAAAGTATTATAAGCGATCATGCGCATCCCGTGTGCAGAATGATGCACTTGAAGCAACACCAAGTCACAGCACACAACGCTTCACATTGAAAAGAACATAGCGAAGGGAAGGGGATTAAATCTATGCTTAGTAGGGCTGCACAATTTTGGGGAAAATGTCATTGCCATTTTTGAGCCAATTTTGCAATTGCGATATGCGATTCCGATATAATAAAATGGTTTCATGAGTCCAACTTGCTTGGTTCTAAAGTAAAATGCACACACAGATTAGTGATCATTCTGTGTATTGATGTTTATTTCTCAACTTAAACTAAAAACAACAACTAAATGATTGATAACACCTATAATGATCAATAAACCTTCAACCAAACCAACATTACAGTGATTCCATCAGTACAATTGTAAGCTATCAACTTTTTTTTTTAAATTATAGGCTTAAAAAATTATAGTAGCTTTTAGATGTAGTGAACTTCAAATAATCCCCACATAAACCCATAATAAAAAACATATTTATTGTGCCCTTCCTGTCTTAACAGGTACAGAAATTGAATAAAGTTATCAAACAGTCTGCGCTGCATGAATCTTAAATTATATATAGAATAATCCTTATTAAAGCTACAAAAGTTCTTTAGTCAAGATCAGTGAGTAATTTTCTAATTTTCCTTTGTTCTTTTAACTTTACAGACAGAACGCTTTATTCGCTGCTGGCCCTTTAAGAGAACCCGTTGCCGAGACGCGGATCTCACACGCGCCTCATAGCGCACAACTCTTTGTCCACAAGACTTTTCTTATGTTAAGAAGATATTAGACAAAACGACAGTTTGGCATAATTGTGTGTGCTATTGTTCGTTCAAGCTCGAAAGAGAACTGTATATTCTGGCACGCGGTCAGTGCATGCGCATTACGCGAGTCTCATCTATTCTAGGGCACTCACAGGCAGCTTTTCACTTCTTGTCGTGCAAAATGCGAAAAGGCATTTGCACGAATAAGAGCGGGATCATGTAAGACTAGTCAAAGGATGACAAAAAAGAAGAGATGCTGCGTTAGTCCTAATTTGTTTATTTAATATAAAATCGCGGCATTTTGCGTTATAATTGCATAGGTTTGAGATCGCTATTACGATTGCGATATGATTCATCTTGCAGCACTAATGCGTAGTGTATTCTATCTATGCAACAGTTTTTTGAGCCTTTTATTTTAACAGTTTTAAATTTCAGCGCGCAAGAACAATCGCGCAACTCTCTCGACTCCAGTGCTGTAATCTTACATACACCCGGGAGAAGGGAATGTGATTTAGAAAGGGCAATAAACTCCACTCCAGCAAGATAAAGTCATTTTATGCAAATAATATAGACCTTTGCTTTATCTACAAATAAAGTATAATATTGGGAACATTGATCTTGAAGAGAGTGTCGTCGTGTTTACTGTCGCAACCGAACGCGACGCGCTGTGTGAAAGCTGAATGGAGAATGACTGAGGCGAGATGACTTTCCGTTAACGACTAAAATATTAATTTTACCACACATTATGCTATTGAATGACTTTAGAAGTCTTGGAGTATAGTGTGAAAACTTGATTGTGCTTTACAAAGTTTTTTTTAGTGAGGCTTAACAAAATAACACAATATGCAGAATGTAGGACGTCACTGAGAAGCTGCAGCCGTGGCGGGAGGATTTTAAGTGTGGCGGCCCGCCACGGGAGAATGAATGTAGCGGAAACACTGCATTTATTCATCAAGGATGAGTTAAACTGATCAAAATTTACAGTTAGAAAGTATTTTATTTTAAATAAATGCTGTTCTTTGTGCATTGCATTTTCAACATTGATAATAATATTGAATGTTTCTTGAGCATTAAATCATCATATTAAAGTGATTTAATGAAGGATCGTCATGTGACACTGGAGTAATGATGCTGAAAATTCAGCTTTAATCACAGGAATAAATTGCACTTTACTGTATATTCACAACATTAAAAAAATCTTAGTGATATATATGCTTTAATTAAATGTTACACTAATTTTGTTTGTATTCAGAAGAGAACATGCATGTCGCAAGTTTTATTTGCTCGTTTAAAATGTTAGATTACATATTTGTGCAAACTATTGTGAAGTAAGGCGTTCTTTCGAGCTATGAACCATGTGACGTCGCAAGGGGTGGAGCAATGGGAACCTCCAAACTCCATCTGAGTCCGTTTCGCCTGATGCCTTTGTCTGAGTCGGTTTCGCCTGATGCCTCTATGTCTGACTCCGTTTTGTCTGATTCCTTTATGTCCGAGTCCGTTTCGCCTGATGCCTTTATGTCTGAGTCCGTTTCGCATGATGCCTTTATGTCTGAGTCCGTTTCGCCCGATGCCTTCATGTCTGATGCCTATATGTCTGAGTCCGTTTCGCTTGATGCCTTTATGTCTGAGTCCGTTTAGCCCGATGCCTTTATGTCTGATGCCTTTTTGTCTGAGGCTGTTTTGTCTGATGCCTATTGTACGAGGCCTGACACCTGACATTGTTTTTCCTGAGACCTGAAGCTTTTCAGTCTGAGGCGCGATGCCGTTTTGTGCAATAACTGAAGCCTTTTAGTCTGAGGCATGATGCCAGCTGATGTGATTTCTCCACCCCCTCGTCAATATCAGGACCTCGTCAGTATTACTTTCACCTTTTTATTGATGGACAGTGTTACATTGTGTGAGAGATTATTTGCTCTAAGTGAGAATGTTAGTGTGAAATTGAACACAGTATGCCAACGTTGTTTTCAAATAAAAAAAACAATTGCACTAGGGCTGCAACTAACGATTATTTTGATAATCGCTTAATCGGATAAATTATATTTAATTTTTTTGTTTTATTATAACTAAATAAAACCCTTAATCAGGGTTGTGGCGAGCAGGGTGAGGCCTCATTGATCTGATAATCACTATTTTGTGTGTTAAACAATCTACGTCACTATACAGACAACTTCATTATAAAGAAAAACAACAACAACAAAAAAAAATATATATATATGACCATAACCTCTGACAAAAATGCTATTGTAAACTAGATTAGTGGATAACTCAGCAAAACGAATCGGTTACCTAACGTAACCTCGGTTCTCTCTAGATGAGGGAACGAGTATTGCGTAAGCTAGCTTACGCTACGGGAAAGATTCATCTTTGCTGAGAAGTTGAAGCCAAAAAATTATTCCATAATTTTGTAATCATTGTCAACGCAGTCTCTCTGAGGCAGACCATGAGCGGGCTAACTAGCAGCTCATTGGTTCGCTCAGGGAGAATGCACGAACCTATGGGAGAGCGGCGCTGAGCCCGCAGCCAATGAGTGGACGGCGCTCGCTCATTGCGTCAGAGCCCGCCGAAAGGGGCGTGGCTACAGTGTATAAAAGTAGCTCTCCCAGACTAGTTCGTCGATTCTTAAGCATGAAGCGAAATGCTGGTGGCGCAAGCACGGCCGGGAACGCAATACTTGTTCCCTCATCTAGAGAGAACCGAGGTTACGTTAGGTAACCGATTCGTTCTCTTACGAGAGGTTCTCTCGTATTGCGTAAGCTAGCTTACGCTACGGGAACATCTGGTCAACGCCGTGCGCGCTATGTAACCACTAAACATCCCAGGGGGAAAAACACCGGGGGAATCTTAAGTGGACGAAGACAATAAGGCGGCCAGCATAGCGGCCGTTATCATCTAGTGCAAAACGCCCTAAGGGCGGCTGGCGTAGCGGGCCGTGAACGTATAATGCATAAGCACATAGGGGAAACACAAGGGGCGAGCCGGTTGTGATAGAACTCCCAATAGTGCGGCTTCCTATAGGAGAGCTGTATAGTACTAGACCGCCAGGATTTTAGCATGTAAGGCGGGAACTTTCAAGTTATAAAATCTGACAAAAGTGGAGGGGGAGGCCCATCCCGCAGCCACACAAATGTCGTGAATGGAAATTCCGCAGGACCATGCCCACGATGAGGCCATGCCTCTGGTGGAATGAGCCCTGATGCCCAATGGGCAAGGCAGGTCTTTTGAGGCATAAGCAGAGGCAATCGCATCTTCTATCCACCTGGATAGCGTCTGTTTCGAGGAGGCTAATCCCTTGGTGCGGCCACCGAACGACACAAACAGCTGCTCCGAGCGTCTGAACGCAGCAATGCGTGTAGTGTACACTCTGAGAGCCCGAACCGGGCAGAGGTGATCAGCGTCACGTTCGCTATCGGATGCAGGCAGCGCCGATAGAGAGATCACTTGCGCCCTGAAGGGGGTACCAATAGCTTTCGGAACATAACCGTGTCTAGTTTTCAGAATGACGATGGAGTCATTAGGTACAAACTCAAGGCACACGGCGCTTGAAGACAGCGCGTGAATGTGCCCCACACGTTTTACTGAGGCGAGTGCAGTCAGAAAAACGTTTTTTAGCGAGAGGTATTTTAATTCCACGGACTCGAGTGGTTCAAACGGTGGGGCTTTTAAAGCTTCTAGGACTATAGAAAGATCCCAGACTGGCACCGTGGGGGGGCGAGGGGGGTTCATCCTTCTGGCTCCCCTGAGGAAGCGGATGATTAGCTCGTCTTTGGTTCAACGAACGCCGCGACGGCTGCCACGTAAACCTTTAGAGTGGATGGGGACCTGCCCTTATCCAGCATCTCCTGAAGGAACACGAGCAAAGACGAAACCTCGCACGTCCATGGGTCCAAATTTTTGTCGGTGCACCATCTAGAGAACACAGACCATTTAGCAGCATAGAGCTTTCTTGTAGATTCCGCTCTGGCGTGTTTGATCGTGTTCAGAACCCCTTCTGGCAATTCGACGCGTAGTCGGTCACCCATGCATGAAGCGCCCAGCGCTGTGGATGGGGATGCCAGATCGAGCCGCGGGCTTGAGTGAGGAGATCTGCTCTGATTGGAATGGGCCACGGGACTGTCTGTGACAGCTGCCTATGCTCCGGGAACCAAATCTGATTCTCCCAGCGCGGGGCTATGAGGAGCACAGAGTGGCGTGAGTCCCTGATTCTCTGAATGACCTGCGGTAGCAGAGAAATCGGGGGAAAAGCATAGAGCGGGCGGCGGGGCCAATCCTGGGCTAACGCATCCTCGCTCTTTGAAAAGAATATCGGGCAGTGAGCGTTCTCTTCTGACGCGAAAAGATCTATCTCTGCTCTGCCGAATAGGCGCCACAATGTTTGGACTGTTTGAGTGTGCAGGGACCATTCTCCGGGGGAGACAAGGTTCCTGGACAGCATGTCTGGACCGTCGTTCAGATGGCCCGGTACGTGCGTCGCTCTGAGCGAGAGACCACAATAGGATGCGGCGCGTCAGATGAAAGAGATTCTTGGATCTGACCCCGCCCTGACGGTTGATGTAAGATACCACGGCCGTATTGTCTGAGCGAATCAGGACGTGGTGACCGTGTATGCGCGGGAGGAAAAACAGCAGCGCGTTCTCGACCGCGATCATTTCCAGAAAGTTTATGTGTAGGGAACTCTCCTGGCTCGACCACTGGCCGGCGGCCGGTGAGCCCTCACAGACCGCACCCCAACCCGAGTTGGATGCATCTGTCGAGATGACTTTTCGGCGAGAAAAGGTTCCCATGGTAACGCCCCTCTGAAACCACTCGATTACTGACCATGGCTGCAGTGCAGAGGTACATGTCTGAGTAATCTTGATAATCTGACGGCCTGTAGCCCACTCGCGGTGGGATACGCGGCTCTTTAACCAGAGTTGAAGGGGGCGCATGTGCAGAAGACCCAGCTGTAGCACAGCGGAGGCTGAGGCCATATAACCCAGCATCCTCTGAAAAGATTTCAGGGATGTGTGGGTACTAATCCAAAAAGAGGCGGCTAGACACTGAACACGGCGCGCGCGCTGTGTGGATAAGCGAGCCATCATTGTGATCGAGTTCAAATCTATTCCAAGGAATGAAATAGTTTGACTGGGCTGGAGAGAGCTCTTTGTCCAGTTGACAGAGAGTCCCAGCGCTTTCAGATGGTTGAGGAGAACTGCGCGGTGCGACAGAAGCTCCGTCTGGGAATCTGCTAGAATCAGCCAGTCGTCCAGATAATTTAGAATGCGCAGCCCCTGACTCCGCAGGGGAGCGAGCGCTGTATCCATGCACTTCGTGAACGTACGGGGTGCAAAGGATAGGCCGAACGGGAGAACGGCATATTGGTAAACCTGACCCTCGAAGGCGAAACGTAGGAATGGCCTGTGACGAGGATTTATCTGGATCTGGAAATAGGCGTCTTTCAGGTCTAGAGAGATGAACCAGTCCCCCTGGCGGACGTGCACGAGGAGTTTCTTGACCGTGAGCATTTTGAACGGTCTCTTCATGAGCGCTTTGTTCAAAGCCCTGAGATCTAAGATCGGCCTGAGGCCGCTGTCTTTCTTGGGAACCAGAAAGTAACGGCCGTAGAACCCCGACTCGGTCATAGATGGCGGGACTCTCTCTATTGCGCCCTTCTGCAGCAACTTGGCTATTTCTGAGTGAAGCGTGTTCATAGCAGCTGGGCTGACAGTGGATTCGAGCCAAACGCGCGAGCGTGGCGGGCGGCGACGAAACTGTAATCGATAGCCATTCTTTATGATGCTTAAGACCCACTGGGAGATGCCGGGGATGGCTTCCCATGCTTCGTAGCATGCGACTAGCGGTTGAATGGCGATTTCGCCCTGGTTGCTGCACATAGCGGGCTGGACCCTGGGTGTGGGCGCGCTTAAAATGTGAGTGGCAACGGGACTTACACTCAGAGAGGAGTTTATGGGCCGTGTGACAGAGCGAGCTGAGGGGGGACACGCGCATGGGCTCGTGGGCGTGTTTATGTTCTCTGCTACTAGAGCGGCTAGTGACCGCTCCGTGTGAATGGGCTCTGTGTGAGACCCGGGGCATATGGTGCTTGTGTGTATACGTGAACACATGCTTGTGGGCACATTTTTTACACTTGAGGCTTTTTTGCTCTTTTTGTGAACTCTCTGGGTAGCCGTGAAAACGGCTTTTTGTCGCTCGCAAGCGGGCAGGGAGACCGGCTTGTTTGTGGCGGTGAACTCTACTGTAGTCGGCGAGGAGACGGGGACTAACAGAGGGCGAAGCTTTGACGGCGGTCCGGCCGCAGCGGGAGGGAACCGTCTTTTTCTCAGCTGTGCTAGGCAGACTTTTGCTGATCAGGCTTCAGCATGATCTTGGGTCGAGGCCCCCGGGGGGGAGGCTGTCTGCGGCGGCTGTCAGAGTGAGAGCGAGGGCGGCCGCCCTGTCTACGCTGGGGCTGCTGAGCTTGCTGAGGCGGGCGCTGCTGAGGGGTTCTAGCAGGGGGCTCGTGAGAGCGGCCTGCTGAAGAGCTAGCGCGGCGGGGTAGGAACAAGTTCATGGCCTGGGTCGCTTTCTGTACCTCGGAGAAGCGGTCAACGATGCCCGTGATGGCAGATCCGAAGAGGCCGGTCGGAGAGATAGGCGCGTTGAGGAACACGGCGCGTTCTGAATCTCTCATGTCGGTAAGCGTGAGCCACAAGTGTCTCTCAGCGACCAGTCCTCGCTGTCAGAAGCGTGCAGCGAACAGGAGTCCTTTTCATCCGCGGTGTCGTCGGAGGC
This sequence comes from Pimephales promelas, assembly GCF_016745375.1. Next base: position 2,442,966 of record NW_024121566.1, read on the forward strand.
GACAAAGCGGCCACTCGGCGGCAACTGTATGTCCGGCTGGGGCGGAGAGGGAGAGCGGTCGGTGGGCGGCGGCCCGCATGGATCCGCAGGAGGCTCCGGCAGCCTCTGGGCGCGGCGTTTCTTCTTCCGCGGCGAAGTGAGAGGCGGCGCGGGAGCAGTTTTGACCGCCTGCAGTCGAGCCCGCAGGGCGGACAGAGGCAGATCCTCGCAGTGGTCGCATCCTCCGTTGGCGAGGGCGAGCTCTGCGTGTTCCAGTCCGAGACAGAGAGTGCAGATGGGGTGGCGGTCTCCTTCTTCGAGTGAAGAGCGGCATGAGCCGCAGGAAATTCGAGGCATCTTGAAAAAGACGCTCGAGCTCTTTTGTGAATGGAATAAAAAAGGGTACGGCGTCGGATGGCGCTAGCTTGCTGGGCGGCTGAAGGTGGCAGACGGCCGGCTTCCTCAGTCTCCGGAGCTCGCTAGAAGATGCCTTCTCGACGACGGCGGCTTCTTCCCAGGACAGCGGATGTGTGTAGCTCGCTGAATGATGAAGAATCGACGAACTAGTCTGGGAGAGCTACTTTTATACACTGTAGCCACGCCCCTTTCGGCGGGCTCTGACGCTATGAGCGAGCGCCGTCCGCTCATTGGCCGCGGGCTCAGCGCCGCTCTCCCATAGGTTCGTGCATTCTCCCTGAGCGAACCAATGAGCTGCTAGTTAGCCCGCTCATGGTCTGCCTCAGAGAGACTGCGTTGACAATGATTACAAAATTATGGAATAATTTTTTGGCTTCAACTTCTCAGCAAAGATGAATCTTTCCCGTAGCGTAAGCTAGCTTACGCAATACGAGAGAACCTCTCGTAAGAGAACTTAGCCTAGAAAAATCACAAGTGCACAATAATTGTATAAAATCTGAACATTTAGAGAAAAAGAAATAAGAGACAAGAAGTGTAGCACTAAATTTGCTAAAACGTTACACTGCTCTTTGTATTGTTGTAAAATAACAACGTAAAAATAATATGCACAGCTGTTTTAAATGTAAGGCACGGCTGTTTAGTGAGGCAGCAACATATAATAGATAGGACAGAACAAGAAAGGCTATTAATAAGCTTTCATTGCGCAAATGTATTATGACATGATTGTGAAAGACTCAAACAGTGCTGAACACAGCGCTTATGTGCACCGCAAGTGCTGAATGATGCGCTTGAAGCAACACAGTCACAGGGCGGCGCGCCGCTCTTCGAGTCCGCTGCATTGAAAAGTTAAAAGCACCAAGGAAAGAGAGACATATCGATGCATAGTGTATTATACAGTATCTATGCAATAGTTTATTTAGCCTTTTCTTTTAACAGTTTTAAATTTCAGTTAGGCTACTGTGCGCGTGAAGAACAATTATAGTGCGCTGGCTCCTCTAGTGTTGTGATCTAACAGACACTCAGACTCAGTAGAAAGTGATTAAGTTATAGCAATAAAAGACAAGCAAGATAGTCATTTTATGAAAACATAGACCTATCTATCTACCTATCAATTATAATAATATTACCATTTAATCATCTTGGAAAGAGTTTCATCCTGTTGACTGTCGTAACCGAATGCGACGCGCTGTTTGAACACCGGCATATGGATAATGATAACAGCTGCAATGGAGGGAAAAGCTTACGTCAACTTGAATTTAATGACTTAAATATACATTTCTATCTCACATTATACTAGAGTATGGCTTCATATAGTATAAAGTATACACGATTGGTTTCAAAACGGCGAATTGTGCTGAAAGGTGAGTGATTTTCGTGTATGCGGCACATTGATAGCGGTTCGCTGATGCCCGCAAATTAGTTCAAACAACTCACGGAATCAAGAGTGCGCATGAGGGACAGAAGATAATGTGCTCCAAACAGTCCATGTTGAGCTCGCGAGGCAGGGTAGAGTGGAGAGGGAGATAGACCTTCAATGTGTGACCCATGAAGCATGTAACATGTAAACAATCCCCGTGACGTAATCAGACCAACTAATCGATAATGGCATGCGTTGACAACGATTATAATCGATTTTATCGATTAGTTGTTGCAGCCCTAAATTGCATAAAGCAAGCCGATCCACTTTTCCCCGTTGATAAGAGCATTGAATTGAGAAAAAATAATGAGACAAAAATAAATCAAGAGACATTTAGCACAGATTAAAAAAAATGTGATTAATCGCGAGTTAACTATGCCACTATATATAACTATATATATATATATATATATATATGTATGTATGTATGTATGTATGTATGTATGTATGTATGAAGAGTTCGGATGCAAAAGCCTCTAAGTGCCATTTGAAATTTTCTTCTAGAATGATCATTTTTATCAAGCTTGTATATTTAAGTTCAGTAATTTCACTTAAATGGCAATGATAATTACCTATTAATTGTTTTTTAAGTGAAATTACTGAACTTATATACAAGTTTGATAAAAATCATCATTAAAGAAGAACATTTCAAATGGCATTTAGAGGCTTTTGCATCTGAACTCTTCATATATAACTATATATATGTATATGCATGTAGTTTGTGTGTTCTCCTATGAAATTTTAGAAGAGTGAATCAGGAATTTTTAATATGAACTCAAAGTTCCATCCCAAATTGTAGTTCTATAATTCTGTAATTCACTTTATTGTATGTCAACAGATGTTTTTTTTTTTCACCTATGAATGAAATCCTAATTTTAGGACGATCATTTGAGATGATGTTTAAGGGGCAGTTTTGTCCCTAAATTTACCTTTGAATAATATGATTATTATTGTATAGACTCACCTGAGTTGAAGGCTGCAGTACTTAAAATAGCCAAATAAAAAATGTCTTTTGATTTATATAGAGCAGGCCTCCTAATGAAGGCACCGTATTGAAGTCACATGATTAGCTGATTGCTCCATTTCATAGTTTACATTAACCCTGTGAAGTCTGACATATAAGATATTAGTAAAATCTCTTATTTAAAACCGAACAGTATTATTGAACTTCTGAAAAATATGAGGAATTCTAAATAGAGAAGATGATCTATAGGGCCCATATAGTATGAGATAGTGAAATATGGAGGTCATGCTCAAAGAGCAACATATTGCATTGCAATGCAATGATGAGAGATATACAAATGTTCTTCAAAATCCTGATGTATTCACATTTTAACTCTACTTTTCTAAAAAAGTTACTATTATGTATACTTTATAAAAATCATTAAAAATTTCACAGCAAAAATACACGTGTATTACAACCTGAGTGGGGGGCGTTTTAAGAATTACAGTAAAAGGATTTTTTAATTGCTAAATTTAAACTATCAATCAAATGGCAGAAGGCATGTCGGAATGCTGTACTGTAGTAGCTTGTAGAGCTGTTTCGATTCAGATTTCAAGAATCGATTCGATTCCGATTCTCAAGATCTTGAATCAATTATCATTATTCGATTCGATCCGATTCGATCTGATCCGATCTTCGAGATTTAGATATTTGTTTTGAAAAAAGCATTTTTTTTCCAGCTGTTACCTGAATTACAGGACTGTAGTTATGAAACATTGATACTATTAATAGTTGCATAAGTACAGTCCTTTAATAATTTATTATAGACATTCAACTGCAAATTAATGTAGTAGCCTATTGATTTGTTGTAAAGAACAATCCCCCTTCCGTGTTGATACAACTGCTTTCACTAACTTGCACTGGTGTAGACGACAGAGGACGCAGAGGTATATCAGCAGGAGGATTGCAAGTAACCGCAGGAACCATGATATTAACGTTTTTTATAAGGCTATACCCTTCTTGTTTTGAACTTCATGCATGTGTGTTGAATGTTAGACAAGTTCATAATGATAACGAGACTGTTTATCGTGGTGATGTGTAGGGTTGCCACCTTCACTGAGGCAAAATAAGGGACACCCATACACAAGATAAATAAATAATTAAATTAAATAAAAAAAAAAAAAATTGTCAAGTGTATGGAACTGATTATTTCAACATGCCAACTTGACAGCTCAACAATAAACCACGAGAAAAAATGAGATCAAGTATGTGAGCTTAACAGAAAACATTTTATATTATTATTTTACATTTTATTATTTTACTCTTATTTACTTATATAAACTCTTCTGTATATGTTAGGGATTACAGAACCATTAATCATGTTTTTGACAATTATGCATGGATTGTTTTTATTTACTAAAATTGATTTTGAATTTGATTTTGAAATTGTTATGTAATTGTTTGTCAATTTTTTATTTAAATAATGTAGCACTTTTAAAACTTTCTTTTAATTGCCATAAAGTGTGTATAACAGATAGGATCACAATTTAGTATGCATATATGATTAATATTTAATAATGCAAATTATAATATTTAAATATATTAATCTGTTTAATAACATTAACAAATAGGTTACCTGTCTACCAAGCTCTGTATATTAATATTATATATTTATTTTCCAAAAAAAAAAAAAAAAAAAAACATAGGCCTATACCTTTAAATTTGTCTGTCACGGCCATAGGTCATGGCATGTTGCTTTTAGTTGCATGTTCTCTAGACTCATCATGAAACAAAGACACTAAAATGCAACCACGGGCAAATTAATTACTCTACTTCTTGTGAAATTGATTTCATTATAATTAAGCTATTATCCATAGCCTACTGTAAAATCCTTATTTGTTTATGTGTGGGTCTATGTAAAATTATGTCTGTATGACTATTTCTATTATTGGTAAGAAAATCTATTTATTATTTATGTATTCAGACATAGGCTATTGTTAATTCTATTATAGCCTATGGAATTCTCTGGGTTTGTTAAGCAAGCTATTTTTCTCCACAACATTCACATTTTTATTATTAAATATGTATTTAATATCTCTCTCTCTTATTTCTTATTATAACTTATTTAGGGTACTCATTGCCACTGACATTTTCCAGCGAAGTATTTTGTTTCCTCACACTCTCGTCGTTACTTTTGCATACGCTTTCGTTTCAGAGGTGGACGCAACTCTCTGCCAAAAGACCCGCCCTCTTCTGACTCTGATTGGTCCTGAACCTGATAGTGTTAAACAAACCAATCAAACCAACAATGGCAGCGCGTATTACCCAATCAAGGGTAGAATAGGACGCGTCTTCACAGAATGCGGGTGGCATGATTTGCATGGGTCCATGCGTCGGAAATACGGGACAAATCGCGTCCCGTATTGATTCAAAACGGGACGCGCTTTTTATTTCACAAATACGGGACGATTCCGTATTTTAAGGGACGGGTGGCAACCCTAGTGTAGCCTACAGAGGCTTCGCACAGACAGTGAATGAAAAAGATCGGCAGAGCGCGTGCGATTACCTGCGTCTGTCTTTGAAGTATATGTATTCGTGGAAATCTTGCCGTGCCGTGTCAAAGGAACGCAAAACAGTTGTCATCATCCTTTTAAAGTTCACGTTACGGGTATTTACCATAAATGCGCGTCAGCAGCAGCGCTGATCAGCATCCCACAGCACGAGGAAACCGCGGGGAAATAAAATCAGTGAGTCACGCATTGAATCAATGCCATTTGCCCACGCATTGCTGCTCAGCTGAGCCTTAAGTGGAACTCAAAGTTAAATGATTTTAATGACTATTTTAATGAATCTGCTTTTTTGAACGTTTTCGTTGAATGAACGGTTTAATGAATCAAAGTCCATTGTCGTAACAATGTGCGCGCTGAGTGAAAGCTTTCAATGCGCACATAGGGATCACTCGCGGCAAGTTAAAGTTCACGGGGAAAATGTAGGCGGCCTATTAATAAATCGATTCTCAGAGCTACGGATCGATCTTTAGAAATTAATATGAAAACCGATTCAGGATTGGTGAATCGATTTTTTTCAACACAGCACTAGTAGCTTGACTGCAACAGCTTATCCAGTTTTAATCATGTTGATAATTTAATAATGCTAATGGTTTAATAATGCTAATGGTTAAATGTTAAAGGCTAGTTTACACGGAAAGCGTTTTTGGTTTTAAAAAATCGTGAGATGTCAGCAGTGGAATGGGGAATAACCTCAAAGTCTCGAGATGCATCTGTTAAAAGTTGAACTTATTTAAACTTGAGAGCCATGTTTTAGAGAAGGCCGTATTATGCATGAGACACTGCAAAAGACGTAAGACACAAGCACAACGGCCAAACACATTAGTCTAGCACGTGTTTACATAGAAAAATAATGGAAAAATAGCACTGCGTAATGGAAAAATGCGTTCTATGTGAACTGCCACTAATAGTGCATTTTTACAATTGCATTGTGTCAGTTATTTTTGCAGGATTCTGCATCCAAGCAGATCGAAGACAACATCACAACGTTAACAAAAAATATTGCACAGTTAAATGAATCTAATAACTGCAAACTCCGGTAGTTTGTAAAACAGCATCTAATCAATTTATTTTGGGTGCATCTAAATGTAAAAGTGTGAAATGACTTACAAGAAAAGGTTTTGCTTTTCTCGACCCCCTATGTATTTTTGCTTGCTAGCGCCTGTACATTTGCACTCCGAAACTGCACTGTCCCTTAAAACATGAAATGAAGCCATCACTCTTACTGCTAGCTGACAGTATGTGCTAAATGAGGGAGGCTGGAAACCCTGATCTACCATAAAAGCCCTACTTCTCTGGAGTATCTGATTTCTGTTCACTGAGGCTTTTGCTTGGCCAGTAGCTGTCAATCCAGACATAACCCACCACAGGGTTCATTCACTATGAGAATATTTCTAATGGAAGAAATGAAATGCAGCAAAAGAGTCAAGCAGAGCTAAATGCAAACTCTGCAATTATGATTAATTTAGCAGACCAATTTCAGCTCATTTTTCAAAATGGGTGACGGTTGTCACAAGATGTTGTGCACATTCACATAAGCGCATTGCAATTCCAGTCTATTATTTCCAAAAGACAAGAGCCAGAGCCAGAGAAGTAGCTTACATACTCAACTGAATGTTTTTTGTGTTTTAGAGGAGCATCTTCACGTGTTTTCAAGGTTAAAGTCTAATGAATACCCATTACAAGAACATTAACAACTCCTATTCTCAAAAATACCTGTGTCATCTTACTCCTCATTTTCTTTTAAATTGCGTTTCCTTCTCATTTTTCTTTCCCAGTGAGGACTGCTACGTGTATTTCTCCAAAGGATGGTATTCAGGGAACATGAAAAGTTGAAACTCTTGTTTCTTGAGAATGTTTTAAATTTTAGCTGCAGTTTGTAAGTAAAGTGCCTGGCTGAATTATAACTCTTGATGTGTCATCCATTGGGAATGCCATTATAGAGGTACATCATTTTATGCTGGAAAGCACTGAAGCACTTTTAGATGTTCTGTCTTCTTTATTATTTATGGGCGTACTTTAATCTGTTTAGACTTGGTGTTCAGTGGGTTGCGGTACCTGTCTTGCATGAACAAAACATTTAAAGAACACACAAGGAAGGCTGTACCTGTGCTTTTGGCCTCCCTGAGTTGTTTCCTGCTCTAAAGCTTAATCGCACCACTTTACTGATTTACAAGGAAAACCCAGCCAAGGTTTCAGCATCGACCAAAGCACTGGAGCCATGGCATCATACATGGCAGCTTACGAGAATAAAATGTGCTTGTTCGAATAGTCTATTTGTCATTCATTCCGTAAGCAAATGCCTGAATAACAAGGTGGTAGCCTTCCAACCATTCTAATGATACGATTAGCAGAGAGCTAATGTATTCAACGCCATAAAGAATTCATCTGTGTAATGTATATTTTGTGTTTATGCTCCACACGTGGCATGCAGCGGCTGAGTAGATTGTATGGGTTACGATCGTCAATAAAATGGTTTAGCCTCGGGTCCTGTACCTGCTTCCCTCTGCATTATTAAAAAAAAAATATATATATATATATATATATATATATATACATATATATATATGTGTGCGTGTATATATATATATATATGTGTGTGTGTGTATATATATATATATGTGTGTGTGTGTGTGTGTGTGTGTGTGTGTGTGTGTGTATATATATACTGTATATATATATATATACTGAAAAACTTAAATGAATGTGGTTTTATACTTGTAAATTAATCAAAAGTGGCAGTAAAGGCATTTACAATGTTACTAAATATGTCTATTTAAAATAAAAGTTACTCTAAATAAAAAATCCTGGAAAAAAAAGTTTCCACAAAAATATTAAGCAGCTCTTTTCAACATTGATAAAAATAAATGTTTATTGAGCTCCAAATCAGCATATTAAAATGATTTCTGAAGGATCATTGTGACACTGAAGGCACTGAAGTAATAATACTGAAAATTTGCTTTGCAATCACAGGAATATATATATTACAGAAAAATATACATTTATAATAATAATATTTAACTGTTGAACTGTATTTTTTTTATCAAACAAATACAGCTTTGTTGAACATAAGAGATTGTAATGTTCAAAAGCATTACAAAATCTTACAGACCCAAAACATTTGAAACATTTGAATGGAAATTTACTTTAAAAGTAAAATATTGCTAAACTAGTTATTTGTACTAAAATATAAAATTGTATTATTCATCCAGCCCGATCTCACGGGGATTCGTACGAATTTTACGAGGTGGCTAATTCGTAACAATTCATACGACCTCACTTGTACAAATTAGTAAGATTTTGCTAAATCGTACATATTTTACGAATTGGCCAATTCGTATGAATTCGTACGAATGACCTACCCCTGACCCTGCCCCTAAACCTAACCATCACGTGGGTTTAGACAAATCGTACGAGTGAGGTCGTACGAATTAGCTACTTAATCATTCGTCAAATTCGTACGAATTGGTCGTGAGATAGGGTAGGATTCATCTTTGTTTAGGAAAATCAATTAAGCAAATTTAGGTTGAAGTATAGGTTGACTTATGTTGGTGAATTACCGTAAAATTGCCAGAACGACTTTAAGGCACCGTTCACACTAAGGGAAAACGCAGATATTTCCCTGCGGTTTGGCCTGTCATTTACACGAAAACCCTGTTTTTATCACAAATTATTTCCGTAATCTGCGGCCAAAGTGGAGATTTCTGAAAACACTGGTTATGTGTTGTCGTGTCAACTGGGAGAAACCGGGGTTTTAGGTTCTCTCTTGTTGATTCTGAGGATTCTGATTGGCTAGCATGGTTTTATCCTTCTCCCTACACTGCCGCCCGTTTGGCATAGTTATGATGGCGCTCGACGGCGTATTTATGCAGGTGTGTGCACGATGTTATTATTGAAAACTGAGGTGGGGTAAATACCTGTTCCTCTAAATAATTTGTGTAAACGTGGCCTAAATTGCCGGATATTTTTTTTTTTAAACGCGTAATAATTTTATGGATGTCCCAGAGCCATTGCTCTTTCAACGGCTTCTGATTGACCCAAATCACTTCTTGAATCAGCACATTCTGACCTTGTACGTTCAAAATACTGGTAATCGTCATTCTACGTTCACACATGTAGCACATATACCAGTAATTTACTGGTAATGGTACAACCTAACTTTAGATTTTGTTGGGCTGCTGTATGTGACTTATAACAGCCAGATGAACAAATAGAAAAGGTGATCAGATTATGTTTGTTGTGTTTAAACAATCATTATTGAACAATCATTTGACATGGATTACTGAACTCATATAGAGCCCAAATTAGGGTTACTCTATCAATTCTTGTGCAGCATAGTGTTTTAAATTTGTACAATGTAATACAAAGAATTGTTTTTTTCATGTCTCAATTACTAAACTTTTTTTCATACAGTTTTTAGACACAAAGACATCAAGAATCAGCCTGTGAATCTCAACAATGGTGACAATTATAAAGCATGTTGTAGTGCATGGCTTCCATCATGCATTGCTGCATGAATAAATAATGAGCTTACGGTCAAAAGTGAACTGTTTGTCACCATTGTTGTGACACGCTAATTCTTGATATCTGTGTGTGAGAACATAAATCATGTTTTATTTGTTTATCATTTGGTTTCATTGAAAAGGTCAAAAATATGTCATACAAGGACAGTGCTACTATATTTAACAAAGTTAACCTAACTCAGAAATTGGCCTATATATAAGTTCAGGGACTCAGATTAAATGAGATTACACTTCTTTGTTCATCTGGCTGTTAAAACTCAAGTACAACAGCCAAACAAAATCTAAAGTTAATGATTTAAGGGTCAAGAGCCCAACTAAATGAAACACTGATCACCATAACGGTGACTTAAATTTACAGGTTTTCTCCTTCAGTGATTCTGTTCGTTATCATCAGGTGTCTTCAATGATGCTCAATCGTCACTCAATTATTCACTTAATTATCCCATTAAACGTACAGTATGTAATTTTTGGCCACCAGGAGGCACTCGATCTAAATAATAACGTACTTTGATGACGTCGGGAAAGAGTATGGGCTCACGGGAGTTGTTGTCGCTGTCCATGACAACCAGCCCTCTGAGGGAGAGAGAGAGAGCGCGAGCAAACACATCGGAACTGTCATTCCCTTCATTCCTCACTCATTCTAACTATGTATTTTTGAAAATCACGTCTTTTCGAATAGAGATATAAATGAATTATCAGACCCCTATTAAATCAATATTCCATCTAGCTAGTATTAAAGGGCACCTATTATGCACCTTTTTACAAGATGTAATATTGGTCTCAGGTGTCCCCAGAATGTATTTGTGAAGTTTTAGCTCAAAATACCCCACAGTTAATTTATTATAACCATTTGAAAATGTCATTTTGGGCCCTGATTTAAAAATCAGCTGTTTCGTGTGTATGCCACCTTAAATGCAAATGAGCTGCATATCCCTGCCCTGCCTTTGGATGAGGGCGTAACTTGATACAAGCAAAATTACATTTATGCAAGGGACCTGTAGCGTCATGTTTAGCTTGTCATACAGGTGCTTCTGTGGCAAATGTGAGGAGATGACTAACTTATAGAAAAAGAACATATATGCAGTTTTTAATACAATTTCTTTAAAAATATATATATTTATAACCGTGTGGTTACACACTATACAAACAAGGTTTAAATTATATAGCCTACACAGACATGCTACGACGACAACAACTTTAGACGCTTTTGTTGTTGAATTGGCTTCCATAGACATCGACTGAAAAGACTATTTGCTCAAATCATAAAATACACTTACTGTTACTGGAGGTGACGGTGGATCGCAAACAGTAGACGACGATCCACACTTGAGGATTAACTTTTAAGCCACAACAACAGGATTAACCCACAATAGAACACTTATCTTTCCAAGAGACATTACTGGCTGTCGTTGAAACAATGGAGGATGATGTGTACAGATCACCGAGGGCGGGGTCTAGGCCACAACCACACTGTCAATCAAACCCCTTGCTCACTTTCTACATCACAAAGAGCTGAATCTCAGAACATCTCGTTCTGAGACAGTGCATATGATTTATTGAGATTGAAAAAAACCACTGGGTGGATTTTTATCATTCTAGGGTGGTTTTGCTCACACACTGCCAACACACATTTATGTTCAAACACCATGTAAAAGTGAATATGGGGTGCATAATAGACACCCTTTAATAGAGGTTTAAAAAACACGGTCACCTTTTAATAAAATAATTACGTCTATACTATGATATCGAACAAGATAACGTTAGTGAACTGCATATAAAGCTACTTTCTCCAGCTCTATTTAGAAGTTAGAACAAATTTTAATTTACATTATAGCTACTATACATGAGAGCTAGCCCGTCTGCGTTTCACACATGAAATAATTTCACAAAATATACGGATAGATATAGGTAACTGAATTGGTGCTTACCTGTTTATTAGAATGCAAGCGAGATCGACATCTCTCTGTTGCCTATAGGCCTCTTTAGCTTGTCAAAGCTCTCTCCATTTTAAAATTCAACCCCACTGTTTAATGTGTTATGCTTCTTCTCCTGTCTCAAACCCTTCTCGGGTTATATTTTTCACCTGTACGTTTGCTAGGTTGATCATATTTTGATTACCAAAACCAGGACACTCAGCCAGCAGTTTTTTTGAAAACCAGGACATTTTCATCACTTTATAAAAACAGTCAGGACGGCCAGGACAGAACGTGAAAGCAGGACATGTCAGGACTGTTGGTCACCCTAACGTCTGCGCTTTGAGCTGGCTCCAGCAGTAGAATGTGCATTTTTTTGTATTTTTATAATAAAGTTCAGCACTGTTTTACTTGGAGTGTTATGTTTGTTTTTATCCAGTATCAATTTTAAAAACTATCGGTTGATTAATCGGTTATCGGCAAGTACAGCCCAACCTAGCTATCGTTATCGGTAAAATCCAATATCGGTCGACCTCTAATAGATAGTTATTTTTGCCATTTTTAAAGCAGAAAAAATACATATTGTGCCTTTAACTTTAACACTTCTTCAGTGTTACTTTAACAGAGTGTTAATTTAACACTGGGGGCTTTGCTGTGTAAAGACTATGTGTGAGTCTTCCTGTGCCATACTGTAATGACTGGACATTTTCACCATATATTTTACAGTGAATTTTTGCTGTAAATTTATCAGGACTAAAAAGTTCTTTGAGAGGAAAAAGTCTTAAGGAACTGCCATGGTTAAAAAAGTTTGATCAGAACCATTTCCTACATGTTGTAGGATGCTTTAAAGTATCTCAGATTGCACAAAGGGTGTCTATATCTCTTTCTTTCTTTTCTTTCTTTAATCAAGGCTGTACATCTAGACACCAAAAATGGTCATAATGCCCTTTTGAATTCCATAGTTCCATAGGCTGTGGTGCTGAAACGAGGAAATAAAAATGAAAATGGATGAGCCATCATGCACTCATGGAGACAAATGACTCAGGAGCCGGAACCATTTGAAAGATGTATAACGACAGGAGCTTGTCCGTTACGAGGATGACTCTCATATTTCAAACATGCATAAAAGAAATTCAGACACAAATGTGCTTTTATCTCAGCTGTGGCATTTGTGAAATAGGGAGTGCTCTGACTTGGCACTGTGTTGGAATAAGAATAGCCCATTTCTGGGCTACACAGTCTGGACTGCAATGCTAAATGACCAGGTTAGAGCTCAGATATGAGACTCTCTGCTTCGTCATTACAGTGATTAGGGTCCACTTCTAAACTCCTTGTCATTGCCTATGGTTGATGACTGTACTACTCAGTATGGTGGTTAATGTTTGATGACTTCACCAGTGTGTTTGAAATGATCACGATTGAAATAACTGTACAGGAAATATTGTATTATGCAAGTCCATTTTAATAGTACATATTAGCACTGCATGTAATGAAAAAGACATTTTATGTTACATAGTCTATTTAACATGGAAGGTGTTTTGTCAGCTAAACAATGTTATTAAACAGTGAACACCGTATACACCGCTATCCCTCACATCCTTGTTTCATTCTATGGCACTGTAATAAAATCATTTCTGGAAATAAGCCCTTTACAAATTGTCACAGATGAAGGAAGACACGTATCATTGAATATAGTCAACTTAGAGTTTACTGGCGACAAACATGCAGACAAGCTTGACATTCAACAATAACCGTCAAAGGGTAGAACAGGGAGTATAAGTACACAAAGTGAATGAGGGAACTAAACAAGCACAGTTGCAAGAAGATTAACGTAATTAGACAATGTGGTAACTAATAAGAACATGACAGGCAATGAAATACACAGAACACATGACATATATTACCAGTGAAAATTGTGGACACATCTGCCTATTGTTTTATCTTTACTATTTTCCATGTGTTAGAATAATAGTAAAGCCATCAAAACTATAAAACAGCACAACACGATGTACAGTATGAGCTAATGACCTAAAAAAATACATAATGTATTGTTAACAATAACAATACAAGAAAAAAACATGATATTAATACATATATATTCATCTTAATTTGTTATATAGGATAGGTTGCATTTGTTTGATCAAAAATACATTAAAAACAGTAATTTTCCAATTTAAATGCATTTTTTTTCTGTTTTTATATATTGCAAAATGCAATTTATTCATGTGAAGGCAAATCTGAATTTCAGCAATTTCACAAATTTTCTTCAGAAATAATTTTGCTATGCTGATTTGCTGGTCAAGAAACAATTATCAGTATATTGAAAACAGTTTTGCTGCTTAATATTTAAGCAGCAAAGTATTCTTGATTAATCTTTTGTAACATTATACACGTCTTTGCTCTCACTTTTGATTAATGTAATGCATGCTAAAGTGTTCTTTTCTTGAAAAAAATCTGATTGTAACCCATGTTCATCGTTGATAAGTGAATGAGGCAGGAACCAGCGAACGTTTCAACATACTAAAACGGGCAACATGTCTCACGAGATACATAGTTTTTATTGTATTTTTTGGGGGCATAAAAATTTATATGTTGGCTTTAATTAATTTTAATTTGTCAACAGGTTCCACATAACTGGATTACGTTAAGCAAACATAATTTGTTAATGGAACTTCAACATAATGGAATTATGTGATTTTAAATTACCCAATTTAAGTAGTCTCAACATGAATTTTTAAAGGCTTCCTGACATGATTCAAAGGCATTTTATTATATTCCTTCATCCATTTATATTCCATTTGATTCAGTGACATTTAATTAAATTGATAGACTTTAGCTAGCTATTTGCTAGCAGAAGCACATATTAGCATCTGAAATGCTAAGATTTACATGGTCCTTCATCCAAAGCAATGGAAAATAATGAAATCAGTCGACAGGCAAACAAAATGCTCCACTCTTCTCCACAATGGTAACCCACTGTAATTTAAATGGTTTAATAATTCCAATGTAATTTAACATTAAACACTATTACTTGCTATCAAGTCTTCTTTTCTAAATTTCTCAAAAAAAAAACATAAAATAACACTTAATTTTAACATTTATTCTCTCTTAATTCAACCATATGCAAAGCATGCTGGGAACTAAAAACACTGCCCAGTTGCAGTTAAGGCAACACAAATCAATCATGTAATCCAACACAAACGGATTAAGTAATCTTAAATTGTTCGTAGATTTAAGCAGATTGAACACAATAAAATTAAGTTCGGGCAAAATGGCAGTCGGCTCGCACTATACTGCCACCCTCTGGATGTACACATTTTTTTACTTGACATAAATGATTTGTGTTTAGACAGCACATTAGGATTTTGTACTGTCAAGTTGAGACACAATTACAAAGACCTTAATAGAGAAAAACATTTAAAGTCAAAAAACACAATTATTATAAGTAAACTATATATAAATATATTATGTAAAGTGCACAACCTTCCTAGTTCATTTTTTGAGTGAAGAAAGATTTTTTTCATCAGATGTTTTATCACTTATGACAGCTTGATCTGTCTTGAGTGTGCTGGTCACATGATTTGTTTCAATTTTTTTGTGATCAATTAGTCAGCCTGACTTAAATAAAACATGGCTCCTAGTGGTGCAGAACATTCAGATATTTAGATAAGTAAATATTTAAGTAAACTTACTTTTCTTCTGTAAAAAAAGAAAGAATACTGCTAAAATTAATTGTGAACATTGTCTTAAGGTGCTGAAGGAGAAAAATATGCTGTTCATGTTGTTATTTAGCACGTTTTGAATGTATGTCTCCTGAGACACAATGCCTGTTTAGGGTATAAAAAAGGGATTAAACTATCTCTATTTAAAATGCACTATTCAAACTAAAATGATTATAATTCAAGATTGCTTTGCAATGTAGACCTAATTTACACCTAAAATTAAAATATGAAAAAGTTAAGGACCTTTAAAACTTACATTAAATCAAATCTACTGTACTTAATATTTTTCTTTTTTTATAAAATAAGTATTTTACAAAATATTTTTCCTATAAAATTACTATAAATCAATGCCATATATCTAACCAAGTTGTGTTCCAAATTTGAAGTTGATATCAAAAAATTTGAAGTTCCCATGAGATGAGATTTTGTTTAGGCATAATACCAAAAATAGCCACCGGGTGACTTCCATTGAATTTAATTGTATGCATTCTGCCATAACAAATTAATAAATTTCTGTCCAAATATCACTTCTGTCACAAAATATGAAACCTTGAGGCTCAGACCTTTCTGACAATGTGTTGTGTCAAGATTAAAAAAAGGTTTTGATCATAAATTATGAAACATGACAATGCCCAAAAAGGGAGGAGCCCATTAAAATAATTTAGAATACCGTTTCTATGGTTACACAACATTCAATTTCAAAACGGGTTTCACAGGCTGAATCTTGAGTTCGTAAGCTTTCAAATGATATATAATTTGTCAACATTAGATCAGGTGGAGAATGGGATATAATTGTTTTAAACATACAGTGGCAGTAACAGTTAACAGATTAAAAACATGGTCCTTTTTTATACCCTAATCAGGCAACGTATCTCAGGACACACAATTCATAAAATTCAATATATATCAAATTAAAAAATATATATTTTGGATATGTTTTATTTAAGTCCAGATTATATAAAAAATGAAATGAAATTATTTGCTTAGCATTTTCCACTCGTGCCGGTTTGTGTTTAATTCCAAAATAAACAAAACAACAAACCAAAAGTAAAGGCAGCAGCCCCTCATGGATGACTGGCGCACACACATAAATAAAAAAGGCCTTTTCCCCTCTCATTCGTAATTGTTGTTGCTCCCCCTTTTATGTTTCCGAAGCTCCCTCACGAGAAACTCTCATCATCAATAACACCACTGGCCTCGTCCTGTTCTCACTGCCCTCAGTCTTGTCCTGCTTGCCAAAAACCCCCATCACCCCTCGCAGGCCGAGGGTTATTCACAAGACTGTGCTCTACTGTCCCGGCGGCCACACCACCTGGGGGTAAGGACTGGTGAGATGAGAGAATAGGAGACTGAAGCATAAGGAGCTTCAGACGAGAGAGACATTCAAGCATAAAACCGAGATTACAGAAATAAACTTGTTTTATATAAACCACAGCATATTTATGCTGACTGACCAGAGAGGAGTTGAAGGAAAGGCATGGATTCCCACCAGGGATGAGTTTGTCAGGCACTTCAGCTTGTTGCCAGGTTAAGAGCTCCCATCACACAGGGGGATTACACTTGGCTAATGCTCTTGCCCGTTGCTGCCATGATCCTCTTTGCTCATGTGTGCTGTTCTGATAACCTCTGTATTCAGGAGGTCTCCGTCACCTGTCACACTGTATAAACACGCTGCTGCTTCCTCAGTACGCTCAACACACGCTCGGTACGACCACACAATCAGACTTAAATGAAGAGAAAAGTTCTGTGCAAATGATCATGATTCACTTGGTCAACCACTGCACAATGTGATTAATTTTTATTGAGTTTTTTTTTTCATTACCTGAATTAAAATATATTTATCTTTTAGGTGGTGATCTACAGTATGTATTAATATAATTTCTGTAGTCTGTGCTAGCATGTGGTTGATTGTGGACTTTACTGTCGGCTTTGTGTCGGTAAGAGTTATGAGGATATTTGATTGGCTTCAGAGGGGTTGCTGTTTCAAGTGCTCTCTGATTAAAAGTATTTGAATATTAGCCGCCTGATTGCTAATTATTTGAAATATGGGTATGAGCCCTTCTAGCTATGAACTTAAAGGTCCCCTGACATGGGATTATTTTATTATTTTATGTTTCCTCTGTTGCCCTTATAATGTTAGTATGTTTTTTAGATCAAAAATAGTCATCATTTAGTAATAAAGGGCATTTTTTTCTAGCCTGGGGTGCGTTTCCCGAAAGCATCGTTAGCCAACTATGGTCGCAAGTTCCGTCGTTATCAGCATAGTTAAACGAGTCGGTGTTTCCCGAAACCATCGTTCCAACATTCGCAAACAGCATCACAAAGTTGTGTTGTTTGAACGACAGCTCTCAACCTGTGGTTAGAAGCATCGTTTCTATATTGCATGACATTTGGAGGTTAATAAATCCTTATCTTGAGCAAAATAAGCAAGCTGACATTCAGTACAACCGGTGCCTTTTATTCAGAATACATAAAAATGTAATTTACGTCTTTTAGTTTTTTAAGTAACGTGTTTGAAGAGTGTGCATGTGCGTACGTGCTCTACTATGTAAGAACGAGCCAAATATTGAGTCTGACAATAAAGCAAAACAACTGAACAATTAGAAATAGTCCTCAGATGACATGTCTGTAATTTATATTAACAAATCTAGCGTTAATTGGATCTCAAACAGTTTCTTTAAAAGTGGTTATTACTCCACCACGTGCGAAACCAACGTGGTTGAACGATACTTTGCGACAGTGGGTTTCGGGAAACAGTCACGAATAGGTAGTTGATTTTTCCAACGATGCATCGTACCATCGTAGTAAAGCTGTGAACTACGTCGTTGTACGGGAAACGCATGCACCCCTGATTTTAGCCTCTGATTTGAACGCTCTGTTTGAAGGGGCGTGGCTACTGTGGGATTCAGTGTAACCGCCCACTGCTGTGATTGGCTGACATGCTTGCATCTGAAATAGCTAAATGTTGCATGTGAAACTCTCTCAAATACTTTTACTACAGCTATAAGTTTTTACTATTACAGCTATCGAGATTAACGAATCGTAAAGTTTTTAAAGTATTTAGATCTATCCCCATCACATAAAATTTTGCTGCATTTAACAAGCAGGTTGCTAGGGTGCTGTAACTGGTTGATAGGGCATGGATATGAAGTTGAATGGTTGCATGGTTGCTTCAACCTGCGGACTACAAAAACAACCCATGGCAACCGTGTAAAAGTAGCCTGAATGTAACCAAAACAAATGATCACAAATATGCAAAATTATTAGATGGTACATAAAGGGATAGTTCTGTCAGTAATTATTCACCCTTACCTGTTTCTAACACCATAAGACTTTTGAACACAAAATCTTCATCTTCATCATCGGAACACAAATTACAGCCCATTCTCACCCCCAAGGCGTCACCTATCTGACGCCTTGGGAAGCATTTTGACCATGCTTCAATATCTGAAGCTTTAGGCGCCCTTTAGCATCAGTTAGATGATGCCCTAGGATCGCGTGTAACCCTACCCGCCCCACCCCAGACCTAAACCTAACCGCGTCCTCTAACTGACGCTTTCCTTTAGCGCCAGTTAGATGATGCCGTAGGATCGCGTCATGTAACTGACGCTAAAGGGCGCCTAAAACGTCAAATATTGAAGCATGGTCAAAAGTTGAGAATGCGTTGCAAATTAAGATATTTTTGATGAAATCTGAGAGCTGGCTCACTCTTTCATACTGTAGCTACAAATAATTGCATCTGCCGGCCCAGAAAAGTAAAGACATCGTTAAAATAGTCAAAGTGATAGTTTTTTGTGGGAGCGAAAGTTTTACAGGTTGGAACATCATGAGTAATTACTGACATAATTTTCATTTTTGGGTGAACTAACCCTTTTATCTGCTCTGTAAAAAGGAACCGTTAAATTAAAAAAAATAATAATAATCAAAGCAACATGATGCATTAAGATTAAGTTCTCTCTCAACATTTTTTTTTAGAATTGTCCAAATAAACACTATGTTTTGTCAAATTGAATTTGTTCATTCACTAAATGCAAAAATGCCTTGCTTAACCAATGCATTTATTGCTATTTCCAAAGTAATGCATCATCTTAAATTATCTTAATTTAGGAACTATTATCCACCAAATATTGAGATGCAATTATTTTGGATTCAGTTGATTAATGACCCTATCATGTAATTAATTTAATTAAAACTTCAACAGATTGACAGCCCTAATTTTAGAATGAATAAAATTACACCTATTACATTTAAATGCTGTGATGAAAAAAATGTTTATTTTAAACTTATTCTGATTTAAAAACATCTTTCAGAATTATAGTTTAAAAAAAAAAGACGATTTTAGAATTGCTTGTAATTACTAAGTGTCAGTTTAAAGTGAGACATTAGGGTAAATCTGCAATAGACAGAACATCTTCCTCAATAGAATTACAATTTTAAACCAAGCAAGCTTGATGACTTTATTTGCATGGCTACAGTCCTCAGCATCTCTGCATCAACCTGATTAAAAGTAAAACATTTGGCTTCTTGCAGTGGGAGATGGCATGGCCTCACTATATTCCATCAGAGATGCATTATTCATATTAGCATCCTAAATCTTGGTTCAGAAATGTTGATTCTCATTTTCCTGAGTAGGAAATTGAGGATCAATGAGGAAATTATCCCTCATTTCCTACATATAAATATTTTGTAATTTTATTTATCTAGTGCTGGCAGGGGTAATAGCTTGGGCAGGAGAAGGTGGTGAAGAAGGGATCTGCTAGGGATCAGCCGTGTGGAGTATGATAATAGGGAGTTTTCACAATTTAAGATATTTTGAAGTCTAAATATTTTAGCTCAAAATAGAAAATTGCTTCCATGGACATTAATAGCTTTGGCATTTTTTTAAAGGGACGGTTTAGCATTTTTAAAAATTTTTGCCATTGTTTACCCTCATGTTGTTTTAAACGTGTTTCACGCGTCTGTTGTCTGTGGAACAGAAAATATATTTATTACAATTTAAAATAACTGTTTTAGATATGAATATAATGAATGTTCTTTGATTAATAGAAAGTTCTAAAGGACAGCATTTATCTGAAATACAAAGCTTTTTTATGATGCATGTCTTTACTGTGCACTTTTAATCAATGCATCCTTGCTGAATAAAAGTTTTAATTTCTTTCAAAGAAAGAAAAGATTGATCTGACCTCAAACCTTTAAACGGTAGTGTAATGTTACAAGAGATTTCAATATAATATTTCTTGTAATCAAATGAATCATAATGAAATTGTTTCGATATTTAGATGCGGACCAAGTTTTGAGTGGTTTGCCAAAGATAACAGATGTTTCTGTGGGCAATTCTCTCTGGATAAAATGGCAATTAAATGTCAACGTTGACATTTACTGTCTGCGAAACAGATTCATGCTTGTATTCATAATTTCCTTGGACATCTATCCATAATAATATGAATCCTCAAAGATCAGCTGATGCACATTTACTTAAAAAAAAAGTGAATTACTTTAGTTCACAAGCCTCTTGATGAGCCTCTGCTTGGGTGAACAAGGACATACCGTGTTGATGTCAAGTTGATGTCAAGCCTCGGAGAGGTTTTTCTTAAAATGAGTATAATATTATGAAAGGGGAAAAAGTGTCCATGGAAAAATGCTGACCTGAAAGGGGGGTGTGGCCTTGATGTAGATTGGTGATCAAAAGGATGAGGCAAACTTGAAATTTGGCAGTCGTTTTGTCTTAGAGCCAAAGTCATTTTAAGAAATGGGCATTAAAAATGATGGTGCTCTCAGACTGACATATTTAATCAAGAAATGGACAATCATTTAAAATGACTGAAAATTCATTTAAGCTGGACTGTGACAATTTTTTTCTTCTAGATCTGCCGTACAGCCGAAACAAACGTTGTTTAATTATTTTCCTGCTAATATCACTGTAAAGCTACTTTGAAACAATCAGTATTGTAGAAAGCACTATAAATAAAGGTGACTTGACTTGGAAATTCACAGATATCCATATAAAATCCATTTTACACTGAATCAAAAGTGAACTAGCATTTCTTCTCAAACCTGAATCTAAGAACTTATTATTTGAAGTCACTGGCCTGGCAGTGGCCGTAAGCTGCTTTGTACAGTGTCTGATAATAGGGCACTTTTTACGAGCTACTTTCCGTTTTAATCACACTTTAAGAATATGTTCCCATTCTTATCATGAGCCCCTACTTCCCCACGGACCAAATGTAGTCGAGCTGCCACTGTCAGAGGACTCTGGCCTGGTTTAACATACAAATCTCATGACATGGATTTGGAGATATATGCTAAAATTAACAATACTGACAAGTCGTGATTACTAAAGGAGGATAAGAGAACAATACTATAATGCCGCTAATGCGTATGGAAAGAGATGAGTGGGATGAAACTGACAAAACACATAAACTCAATGCTGACATAAATGCATCTTCCATGCAGGGTTGTAGAAGTTATAGATCGGGGCTGGGATCCCTTGTCACCATTGCAAGGCACTTTCTGTACTGTAAGAGTGTTCTTGCTGAGTGTGATTTGCAGTGACAAAGCAACTGGAAGCAATTTGTTTTTAATAACAGTTTAGTGAAGCAACAGTGTTTCCATCCACCTATTTTTATGCGCATTTTGGGATTTTAATAATCATAACAAAATTCTGAATGGAAACGCCAAGATGCGTGTAAATCCTAAAAATCCACATAAGAAACTTATGCACTCAATTGATATTTTCCATCTGATTAAAAGACATGCGAATAATATACTACGATGGAAACACATTTAATTGCTACTAGTACAAATTGCATTGTAAACCTCTCTAATTGAATTCTTACTCGTATAAAATAAATTACGATAAATAAGGCTGGATACAATTTAAGCTAAAACGGCTTGCCATAGTACAGAGATGCAAAGGAGCTGTTTAAACTGGACTGACAAGACTCAAGTGTGCGGAGTATGTAAGAAACTGAAAATGCATCTTTATCAAGAGCTGCGCTGTTAATTGTGAAAAGATCGCGATCGCATTCCTATGACACTGATTTAGCTGTGTATATTAAAGGGTAGCCTTGCTAACGCACTGACAATGAGACATGGTCTGGAAACCGCATGTTCATTTTCTCGTATTTGAGGCGTGGTTTACGAAGGCAAAGAGCCGTATTATTGGGTCCTACGAATGTCTATCAAATGCGCCTGTACGTAGCTCATAGCCAATCGGTTCAATGATACCAGATGACGTATGGAGAGCGACAGAAAATTAGACGATGAAGACGACGATGGGTCAGAGATTTAGGAAATTTATGTATACGCAAAACGTGTTTCTCAATGTCAAGGATACTTCCTTGGCAGGACGGGTCCTTCCAAGTCATTTCCTTCAGAGGCTAGACGAGGCTCCTCTTTAGCATTCGGAGAACACGTAAATGAAATAGGCTAGCAAGTGGACGTCATTGCGTCATTACATCAGTGAAAGGTCCGCTTTTGGCACCCTATAAATGGTACACTGTAAAAAATACATTTTTTGGTGAAGTAAATACTAGTGAAAAAAACCAATGTAATTTACTAGTTCAGGCAAGAATAAAAAAAAAACTAAGTAATTTCCATATCAGTACTTAATTCAAGCGAGTAGAAACGAAAGTGTAAATATCAACTCAATAAAATTAAATGAAAATTACTCAAGTTTTCTGATACTGGGGTTCCCATCATGCACTGGACCTTGAATAATTAATGATGTTTTTCACTGGTTTCCAGCTGTATTTACACTGTTTTATCATTGATTTTTGTTGTCAGTATTAGTAACTTGCCATTTTGTGACATTTTGAGTACATTTTTTTCTCAAAATGACACATTCATACACAAAAACGATCAAATGTTACCGCCATTGTGTATTGTCTATCAAGTATTGAGGTGTTTACAATCACATGAGGCTTAACATCTGACATGATGTAATATAAATTACTTAGATGATCTAAGTAAAGCACATACTATAAATGACTAATAAATTTCAAGATTATTGTTTTAGTAAAATGTAATTCAAAGGCAAAGGCAAAACGATATTAGTCAACCTTTTACTAGAGTTAAAATTACTTATTTTTTGTAAAGTTTACTTAATTCCATATTCCAAGTAAATATAACTTAAAGATTTCCAATTAAAGCTATAAATATGTTTAGGTTTTTACTTTGCAAATCTTTGTAAATTTACTAGCATTTTCTGAGTGAGATAATTTAGCAAGCTTTTTTCAAGTAAATCCTACTCCAATTTTTTTACAGTGTAGTGCTACTGGTTTGGTTGCTGTACTGCACTGTTTAAACACACTTGACAGTCCTTATTTTGTCTTGTCAGCCCAAAGTAAGGGATAATGTATAGGGAGACGTTGTTAGCAAATACAACCCCACAAACTCTAATGCGAAGCGGAGGGGTCTTGAATCAGCCTGAAGGGGTTGTATTCGCTGTAACAACCGCCTCACTATACATTTTCCCACTTATAACATGGCTAAATACCAAATAAATCAATAATTTGACACAAAATATTGATTTAAAAAGGAGTTTATTAATTTAAAAATGATTATATTACCGGAGTGAACAACTGCATCCATAGAAACACGATCTAGCTCTTAAAACACATGAAATGGTAAAATATGTGATCAACAAAAAAGGCTAACATTATATGAAGTAAAAATTAAAAAAGTGAATCACCAGTAAAAGGGAACAGCTTTAAATCCCCCCTCTCCAAATCAGTTGAGCCGATACGTTTAATGTCAAATGTTAGGCTGTATCAAAAGGTAACTTCGCGTCCGCTGCCATGGTCCATAGATATAAACACACTGCTTTGGCGTGTCACACATACGTCGACATTCTTTCTTCTTTAGAAACAGAAAATATTTTAAATCTTAGTTTTTTTGTTGTTTTTTTTTTGCAGACAATGGAAGTAGGGTTGTGCCGATAGACGATAGTATCGTGTATCGACGATAGTCTGACATATCGCCGATGGCAGATGCCTTTGACGATATCAATACGATAATTGGCTCGTTTTACCATAATGTATTAAATTATTATTATTAGGCCTATTATTATTATTATAAAGCTAGTATTGTTATTAAATGAATATTAGGAACTACAATCAATTTGCCTTGCCTAAATTTACAACGACATCACCTCATAACAATTGCAACACACGCACTAATGAGGGACTAAAAAACATCCCACATCAAAATTTAATTGCAAGGTGATCCATTCACAAATTATCAAGTGTGCTCGTTTTAACAGACGCAAAATTCAATTTCCTACAGATCCAAGATGAAAACGGCATCGTTGTTCGTCAGTATTTGTTTCCGTAACACATTAACAAAACGTTTAATGACACTAACACTAAAAACAATATAATTACTAAATAGTGTTAATAATAATATCACTAAAATAGTATTATAGTTACCGTTATCATCGTCGTCTCTGAGGGAACGCGGCGCTAATGCAGATGCCGAAAGCAGTCCGTTTTTACTTTCACTTTCAGAGATTGAGCGCGTTTACATGCGACGACGTTCTTAACCTGATTATGTTGAATAAACTTGACAATGCATGTGGTCATGTAAACGTTTCCTTTATCAGAGTCAAGTCATAAGTATAAGTAAACCGATCGACTCAGCTAGACGTTTGGCCCTTGCTCTTGTTTCTCCCGGCATTTAAAACACATTAACCCGCGTACTTCGTGCTTACTGAAGTGCGCATGTGAAGTGCGCAGAGAGCGCACTGCTAGGGGGGCACATATCGCAAACTCCGACTTTTTCTGACCCAAGAAATTATTAAAACGTGTTTTCATCTCGTGCAGAAATAGGCCCTAGTCAAAATGCTGCATGTAACGGCATGAGGATAGGCTAATGTGTCCGTAAATTTCCCGTTGACAAACAAAAGGATTAGGATCTCTTTTTTTTACCTCACTATACCAGGAAATAACCTGATCCTATTAATAAACACTCCACCTTTGCTAGCAAAATAGAAAAAAGATTCTCGTATATAAATCGAAGTAGGCTAATAAAACAAGCAAATTAATGAGTAGGCTAATAATCAAGTTAATAATCAAATGTTAGCCCCGCCCCCTCACAATACTATCGTGTATCGCCGATCTCACAGGCTGACGATAGGACGATATGAAAATGGAGCATATCGCCCAACACTAAATGGAAGTCAATTGACATCAAACCGGTTTGGTTACCAATATTCTTCAGAATATCGTCTTTTGTGTTCTGCAGAAGAGATTCATACAGTTCTGGATTTTATATACATGGCTGAATTATCCCTTTAAACCAAATGAAAGTATCGTAAACTATTTCAGTACGTTTATGCATTTCCAGATGTTTTTATTTAAAGTAACTCACAGTACAATGCATTCAAATAATATTATATATCATATATTATAAATTTGTGTGTTTTCTGGGAATCAAACCTGGACCTTTTGGTGGTGTTAATGTCATGCTCCAAAAAGAGGAACAATGAGATATGCTAGAGTTTTTTAAAAGGTCTTCACATAAAACGTCTCAGGTTATGACTGGAATCCTAGCTCCCTGAGAAGGGAAGGAGACGATGCGTCGATGAAGGTTTGGGAACGCCTTTGCATGACTGAGTCTGAAGCACTACTGTCAACTAGTCTTGAAACTACAACTACAATTGAATGAATGAAACATCATGGGCGGGTGGCGTCACGACCAGGAAGATGTATAAGCCCATCCGGTGCAAAGCTTGCGTTAGCTTATAAAGCCGAAGCAAAGTCGATCGCAGGGATGCAGGGAGAGGCATCGTCTTGTTCCCTTCTCAGGGAAAACTAGGGTTACAGTCGTAACCTGAGACTTTCCCTTTCGAGGGAACTCGCAATGCGTCGATGACTCTTTGGGAACGATAATACCCAATTCGCCATAATTACAAAATGCCAGATGATAAAATTGTTGGCAAGTTAAGTAAAAAGCACCTAAGATTCTGGGGTGGCTTCCAGGTTCAGGCTATAAAACCTCACAAATGTAAGCGGCGAGGACCAACCTGCCGCATCACAAACCTCCTGAAGGGAAACTCCTGATAAGAGGGATTTAGAGGCCGCCATACTTCGGGTAGAGTGAGCTCTGACCACCAAAGGGCACGACTGGCCAGAGGACTCGTATGCACTGATTGTCTGTTGAGAAGCAGGAAGACCTTTCTTAGGTGAACCAAAACAAACAAATAACTGATCAGATCTTCTCCACGGGCAGCCCTGTGGATATACTGTAAGTGTCCAGTGCTCGCAATGGACACAAGAGATTCAGTTTTTCCTTGTCCAAAGATGTAAACGCTGGAGGACAGAATGCCTGCAGTACAATAAGCCTTGGAATATTGGTTGGCACCTTAGGGACGTAACCCTGCTTAGGGTATAAGAACGCCTTAACCATACCCGGTGCGAATTCCAAACAGGTGGGAGACACCGAAAGAGCTTGAAATTCTCCGACTCTCTTCAGGGACGAAATGGCTAACAGAAAGATAGTCTTGAACGTCAGAAACTTTTCTGAAACTGCCTCGAAGGGAGCTCCGGACAAGCCCTCCAAAACTATCGCCAGATCCCATGCCGGCACCCTAGTACGAACTGCAGCCCTAGTACGAAGCATCGGGCTCTCTTCCCGGGCGGAAGAAGCCGCAGCACGGGCTTCCAACACCGGCAAGATAGCGATGGATCCCTCGGTTAAAGGAAGAGATAAGCCTGAGTCCATCTCCAACCCCGCCGAGAGATCCATTTGCGAACCCCAAGAGAGCCTTCTCCGACCTGCCTCCCTCGAAGGCTGACATTGCACGCTCCAATCCCAAACAAACTACACAAAGCTCATGTGTATCTCCACCCATGATATAACGAGGGCAAGGAGAAGCACAGGCTTTAAATAGTTGTTTCGCCATGTTTTCGATATAATGAGAGACAGACAATAATAAATATAACAGACAGTTTTGACACAGAGCACTTTGCTGAGGCACAAAAGCTAACGAGAGCTTTGACTCGATGGGCTTATATATCTTCCTGGTCATGACGTCACCCACCCGTGACGCTTCATTCATTCCATTGGACTAGTTGACAGTAGTGCTTCAGACTCAGTCACGCAAAGGCGTTCCCAAAGCGTCATAGACACATTGCGAGTTCCCTCGAAAGGGAACTAAAAAACAGCCACATTTCTGCCTAAGCAACTGTAGATGCTGAAGCACTTTTGTGTGATAGACAACACAAGGTCATGCAAATTCCCATTTAGATTCACATTAGAATTATAATCAACGAAATAAAGCGTAAAGAATTAATCTTCTTCATGTATTCCGTTGGCATATAATTTCCCCACATATCATATGAGGCATCACATCAAGGTTTGGCATACTGTCTGAAGAGTCTTTTTAATGGCAAAACAATAACATTTCAGTGACATTTAGTTCACACAGTTGAGATAACAAAGTGGTTATTTGCATACTGGTGAAATGTTAAAGTGCTGTGGAATGAATGTCACACCATTTGTTGAGGTCCAGGTTTTTTCCGTTCTTGTCATTTGTAATTTCCTTAACCACATATTTGTTGAACACTTTCATCAGCTGATTTGCTGTCTTTTCACAGTAATGCATTATGTGCAAATGTGCGCCATCAAACAGAGCCGCGTGCCAGCATTGAAAAGTGTGCTGTAATTGGTGTGTGAACTGATAGAGGGGAAAGAACTACATAATTATTTTGCCTTACAAAATAGCATACTATAGTCGGAAATTGATTAAAGCAACATGTCACTCATTTAAACCACATTCCTGTAACAATTCAATTACTGGAATAATTCTTGCGTTTTATCAAAACATACTTCAGCAATCAGCACATGCATTTTTCCTAAGGTCGAGGAACTGTTTTTGTTCTGGAGCTTTGTTTTCATTGCTATTTGTTCATTTAGAGCCACACATAACTTAATTGTAACTGTAGCAAGGTGACTTTGATTAATGCATTTTAATATGCTCACGGCTCCGTTATTGCCATTTAAAATCACTACATTAAAGGGTTAGTTCACCCAAAAATGAAAATTAAGTCATTAATTACTCACCCCCATGCTGTACCAACCCCGTAAGACCTTCGCGAGAATTGCGATCTGCTTACACCAGCTTACACTACTTCAGATCGCAATTCTCGCGCATGCGTCGTGGAAATCTAAGGAAGTCTCGTTCTGGCCTACAAGGAAGAAAAGAAATAGTCGAATAAACTCGTTATTTTTGTTTGTTTTTTCGCAAAAAAAGTATTCGCGTCCCTTGATAAACATATAGTTGAGCCACGGTAGTCACTTGGGATATTTAAACATTTTCTTCATTGACTTTTTGGGCCGTCAAGAGGCAGTCCCTTAGGAGCCAATGTGGTAGTTATACAGCTCTCAATTTTAATCAAAAATATCTTCATTTGTGTTCCGAAGACGAACGAAGGTCTTACGGGGTTGGTACAGCATGGGGGTGAGCTTCTCCCTGGTCGCCTCAGCGCTGAAAAGAATGAATTTCCTCCTCTCATTGAAAGAGCTGGACGTGGCACGTCTTTTTAAAGATGGTTCGCCCGTGTTCTTCTGGGTGTGGTCGATTTCTATCGTCATCTGATGGTCACGATCGCTGCTTTGTATGCCTGGGCATTCAGCATGCAGCAGCAGCGTTCGTGGATGACTCATGTTCCTTCTGTGGGAACATGACCATCTCTACACTGAGGTCGAGACTCAATGATCTGACTAAAGCCTTCCCTCACGGGGGGCCCGTCGACCCGGGGACCTGGTGATTTCACGGTGACGGTGTGGAACAAAGCCCCGACGATTCCTCGGGCCACACCTCCCGTCTCAGTGCGAGAGCCAGCGAGCATTAGTTCGATTCAGTCGGCCGCTTCTTCGGTGGTACCGGCTGCTTCGGGCAGCGCTCCAGATGATGATGCGATGTCGATCACAGCATCACTAGGCGGGCTAGAGTCCTCGGGAGATGAGGATGTGGCTGCGCTGCCTCCTTCGGGAGTGCCAGCGTTGCCCGTGTCGGATCCCGAGCTGACGGCCATGCTGTCTCGAGCCGCTGGGACTATCGGGTTAGAGTGGAACCCTCCGCCCTGCCCCGATCTCTCACGGATGGATGATTGGTTTTTGGACAAAGCTGCCGCCGCAAGGCCACGGCCAACTCCATTGCCTTTCTTCCCCGAGCTGCATGTGGAGTTATCGCGCTCTTGGGGGGCTCCCCTGTCCACTCGAGTGCGCGATCTCTCCCCCGCCTTTCCCCCCCTCGATGGTGGGGCCGCCCGTGGGTACACTGGGATGCCCCCGCTGGAGCGCTCTGTTGCGATGCAGCTGTGTCCACAGAGCGCCTCCTCCCGGGGTCCTCCTAAGCACCCATCCAAAGCCTGTAGGTTCTCGTCTGCTATGGCAGCGCGTTCCTATAGAGCGGCGGGACAGGCGGCCACCGCTTTTCATGCGATGAGCACTTTGCAGGTCTTCCAAGCGAAGCTGCTCAGAGATATGCACGAGGGCGGGACTGATCCAACGGCATTCAAAGATTTGCGGTCCGCCACTGACCTTGCTCTCCGGGCGACGAAAGTGGCCGCTCGCGCCGTTGGTCAGGTGATGGCCACCAGTGTGGTCCAGGAGCGTCATCTCTGGCTCAACCTGGCAGACACTCGAAGCTCTGAGCGGACTCGTCTGCTCGACGCCCCACTCTCCCAGGTTGGCTTTTTCGGCGGTGCAGTCGAGGACTTTGCCCAGCAGTTCTCCACTGCCCAGAAGCAGACGGAGGCAATCAAACATATTCTGCCCCGACGACCAGCTGCTGCCTCCACCCAGTCGTCGGCACAGATGCCTCCCGCTGCTCGCCGCCGAGGACGCCCCCCCGCGGCTCCCCTCCCTCCCGCCCGGCCCCAACAGCAGCCTTCATCCGGGCCACGGCGTGGAGGAGGCCGCAGGCAGGCTTCACAGCCCCCTCAGGCCGCACGCCCCGCTAAACGCCAGGCTAAGCGACGTTCCTGACACGGGCTGCTCAGTGATGAAGTTGAGTTTTTCCCAGGAGGCGGTAGCAGGCACCCTCCTTCCCCCGGTGGAGGGCCGGGGGAGAATCTTTTGTTCTCAGCTCCCCGCTGCTCACCCACAGGTGGGCAGCACCCTGAGTTGGTTAAAGAAAGACTTGACATCATCACTGAGCACACAGACAGGATTGGGTGCGCTCGACGTCCCAGTGCGTCAGCCCACACATTCCTCTCTGTCTCTGAGGGCGCGGAAGGGAGCGTGTGTCGTCCCCGGGCTACGCCCCTCCCTTCCCCCTCTATCGCCAGACCCCCGGCAGAATAGACCCCGTGGAACGCTCTGCCTTCCCTGGTCTCTTCTGTCGGGGAGCGGGCTTCGACGGTGCATCCGGGCGGGGTAACTCCTGCGCGCATGCCGGTCGACCCGCCTCGCTGCCCCTCCGGGGGGACGTCTGTGGTTCGGATAACCCCGCTGGTTCACTTCCTGGAAGCCTGGCTAGAGCTGCCCGGGCTGTCCCGCTGGGTCATCAGAACGATCAGATTCGGCTACGCTATTCAGTTCGCACGGTCTCCTCCCCGTTTCGGGGGAGTTCGCTCCACGATGGTCGGTGGCAATGCCCCGGTCATGAGAGCAGAGATTGCAACCCTGCTGGTGAAGGGTGCAATCGAGACGGTCCCTCCAGCCGAGATGAGGTCCGGGTTTTACAGCCCCTACTTCATTGTCCCCAAAAAGACCGGTGGGTTACGACCGATCGTGTACCTGCGCATTTTGAACCGTTCTCTCCATCGACTACCGTTCAAAATGCTCACAGCCAAACGCATTCTCGAATGCGTTCGGTTTCAGGATTGGTTTGCAGCGATCGACCTGAAGGACGCGTACTTTCATGTCTCCATTTTGCCTCGACACAGACCGTTTCTTCGGTTTGCTTTCGAGGGCCAGGCATATCAGTACACGGTTCTCCCATTCGGGTTAGCTCTGTCCCCTCGCGTCTTCACGAAGATCGTCGAGGCAGCCCTTGTTCCCCTTCGCGAGCACGGGGTTCGCATCCTGAACTATCTCGACGACTGGCTGATACTGGCACACTCTCGAGCTCAGGTTTGCGAACACTCCGGCACCTAGCCCGTCTGGGCCTTCGGGTCAACCGGGAAAAGAGCAAACTTTGCCCCGTGCAGAGGATCTCTTTTCTCGGCATGGAGATAGACTCGGTCGCCATGTCCGCGCAGCTCACGAACACAGTTCGAGGGCAAGAGTGCGGTTCCACTGAAACTATTTCAGAGGCTCCTGGGGCATATGGCATCCGCGGCCGCGGCAACGCCGCTCGGTTTGCTTCATATGAGACCGCTTCAGCTGTGGCTTCGCGATCGAGTCCCGAGGTGGGCATGGCATCGCGGTTCGCTCCGAGTTCCAGTGACTCCAGCATGCCGCCGAACCTTCTTCCCGTGGTCGAACCTCAGCTTCTTACGGACCGGCGTCCCTATTCAGCGAGTTTCCAGGCATCTCGTTGTCTCCACGGATGCGTCTACCACGGGTTGGGGTGCCATGTGCAATGGGCATGCAGCCGCGGGTTCCTGGACAGGAACCCAGCGCCTCATGCACATCAATTGTCTCGAGCTGCTGGCAGTACGGCTCGCCCTGCACCGCTTCCGAGCGTTGCTCTCGGGCCAGCATGTGCTTGTCCGTTCAGACAACACTACGGCAGTAGCGTACATCAACCACCAGGGGGGTCTACACTCACGCCGGTTGTCGCAGCTCGCCCGCCACCTCTTGTTATGGAGTCAGAAGCACCTGAGGTCCCTTCGTGCAGTATACATTCCTGGAGACCGGAACCTGGCAGCCGACGACCTGTCACGGGTCCGTCCCATCTCCGGCGAATTGCGACTCCATCCCCAGTCGGTCCAGCTGATTTGGGACCGGTTCGGGGAGGCACAGATAGATCTGTTCGCCTCTCGGGACTCATCCCACTGCGCCCAGTTTTATTCCCTGACCGAGGGTACGCTCGGCTCAGATGCACTGGCGCACAGCTGGCCACGGGGCCCACGCAAGTATGCATTTCCCCCAGTGAGCCTCCTTGCACGGGTGTTGTGCAAGATCAAGGAGGACGAGGAGCAGGTCTTGCTGGTAGCCCCCTATTGGCCCACCAAGACGTGGTTCTCCGAACTCATGCTCCTCGCGACAGCACCTCCTTGGCCTATTCCTCTGAGACAGGACCTACTCTCTCAGAGACGGGGCACTCTGTGGCACCCTCGTCCCAATCTTTGGAGGCTGCACGTGTGGCTCCTGGACGGGACGAGGCAGGTTCGAGTTCGCTGCCACCTGCGGTGGCGGCAACCATCACTTCCGCAAGAGCGTCGTCCACGAGACACCTTTATGCGTTGAAGTGGAACCTCTTCGTCAATTGGTGTTCTTCTCGCGGAGAAGACCCCCGGAGATGTTCGATCGCGGTCGTGCTTTCCTTCCTGCAAGAAGGGTTGGAGCGCAGGCTGTCGCCCTCCACCGTTAAGGTTTACGTCGCGGCCATTGCCGCTTCTCATGAAGCAGTGGAAGGTAAGTCCTTAGGGAAGCACGACCTGGTCATCAGGTTCCTGAGGGGAGCGAGGAGGCTACATCCGCCTCGTCCTCCCCTCGTACCCTCTTGGGACCTCTCTGTAGTTTTAAGTGCACTGCAGAGGCATCCCTTTGAGCCTTTGCAATCGGTAGAGTTAAAGTTTCTGTCCATGAAGACAGCACTCCTGGTTGCATTGGCCTCCATCAAGAGGGTGGGGGACCTGCACACATTCTCCGTTGACGAAGCGTGCCTGGAGTTCGGGCCGGCTTACTCTCACGTGATCCTGAGACCCCGGCCTGGATATGTGCCCAAGGTTCCCACCACTCCCTTCCGGGACCAGGTGGTGAACCTGCAAGCGCTGCCCCTGGAGGAGGCAGACCCAGCCTTGGCACTGCTCTGTCCGGTACGTGCTCTCCGCACCTATGTCGACAGAACGCGGTGTTTCAGGACCTCAGACCAGCTCTTTGTCTGTCATGGGGGGAGCCAGAAGGGAAGGGCTCTCTCAAAGCAACGGCTGTCCCACTGGATAGTGGACGCCATTGCTTTGTCTTACCAGCAGCAAGGCCGTCTGTGCCCCCTTGGTGTGACGGCCCATTCCACTCGGAGTGTGGCCTCCTTTTGGGCTCTAGCGCACGGCGCCTCGCTAACAGACATCTGCAGAGCTGCAGGCTGGGCGACACCCAACACCTTCGCCAGATTCTATAATCTGCGAATTGAGCCGGTGTCCTCTCACGTACTTGCTTCCGCCAGTACTGGACCCGCTCAGGTGTCTTCGCTTGCTCGCCACTCCAGTCCCCGGACTGGATAAGTGCGATATTTCCTCAGTTCTTGCATTGAAGTCTTGAGTCCTCCAGCACCGACGATGCGGGCACCACTGCTGTTGCTTTGGATGCTGGCTAGGTGCCTCCATGTGCACGGTTCCCCATGGTAACCGTCTCATGTGTATTTTCCACTGTAAGCCTCTCTGAGCATGTGTCTTCCCTTGGCAAGCCATCTGCCACCCCTGGAGTTAAATTTTAGTAGCCACCTCGGTTGGTGCTCCAGTGTTTCCATATGCATTCCTATGCGGCCATATGTGTATTTGTAAGTCCTCCCCTTGGTAGGCAGCTGGTAGCATGTCCCTACCGGGATATGTTTCCCAGTGTACCTTGGTAATCCTGTGTTAAAGTGGGATCCCTAAAAAAACAAAAAGAGAGGGGTCCAGACTTTCGCAGGGCACTGGTAGACAGCTTGAAGATGGCGTGATGGCACAGACCCCCAATCTCCGTCACTTCTGACGTAACTCGAAGTGACTACGAAAGGGAACGTCTCGGTTACGGATGTAACCCTCGTTCCCTGAGTAGGGAACGGAGACGTTACGTCTCCCTGCCACTTCTGCTGTATCGCTGGGTAGACGCCGAGTTCAATCTTGGCTCCTCAGCGAAGACATACTGCGGTTGCGTTCACTTCCTCCTTTTATACTCACGGAGTAGGGCGGAGTAAGCTATGCAAATTTCCACAGCCCCAAGGCATTGCACGCCATTGGCTCGTTTTTAAATGCTCGAAGAGGATTGGCTTTCTATGCGAAACCCCCAATCTCCGTCACTTCTGACGTAATGTCTCCGTTCCCTACTCAGGGAACGAGGGTTACATCCGTAACCGAGACGTTATGCATTGTGAACTAACATGAACTAACAATGAAGAGATGGATTTTTATTAACATCTTTAACAAAGATTAATAAATACTGTAATGTTTTGTTCATTGTTAGTTCATGTTAGTTAATACATTAACTAATGAGCCTTATTGTAAAGTGTTACCAGTGTGGGCTTAATAATATGAAACAATTTGTACGCCCTGTTTATAGTCTTCTTTTTAGTAAAATGTAATACTGGTGGAATTTGTACATGTAATTTTGAAACATAATTTATTTAAAATAATTTATATGAAATAATTCTCACTATTTTTTTTAAAGCTATGCATATATGTTAAACGACAAAAACAGATGAGATATTTTACAACTATGAATGCACCACGAGTTTTACCAGCTTTAAGTAAATGCAACCTTTAATTCACGTCTGTTGTTTTTCTGACAACAGCAGTGAGTGACCTTGTGCTAGCTAGTCTTTTAGCTCTTAGTTTTTAGCTTTACTGTTTAGCCAGGACAATTTCATAGTGGTTGGTATAAACGGGACTTCTGGTCATACTAGCTACAGCGACACTTAAAATTGCATGTCATTGCATATCATTGCACTTTGATAGATTAGGCTAGCCAAACGGCAAATGATGGATTTAAACAATGGATTTGTCTTCTCACTGGATGTTGTTTTCCATGGATGTTTTCCATGGATTTTGACCATGTTTAAAAAAAAAAAAAAAAGGTAAGCTGCAATCTGTTATATTTGCTGGGTTGGTTTGTGTGTGTGTGTCTGGTAATGTTTTCTCCTTGCCCGGAGAGGTGTGTCGTGAGGCGTGTTGTGAAGCGTCCCCAACCTACTCGCGTTGTTTTCGGTCAGTGAGTGGACCGTCAGATTCCCACCCTGTATGGCACGAGAAAACTTGTAGGCCTACTAGTACTAGTTAATAGTATCATTGCAACAGCGGTACAATTTTGTTTTCACTTTATTTGATGCATGTGGCAAAAGTGCTTCAATTACATATAGGCATAATAACACCGTAACTTCAACGTTGGAACTCGTTGCTGGTGGGTAAAACAAAGGCAGAGTGCCTTAACTTAACCATAATGGCGTTCTAGAGTGCAGCGGTACAAAGCTAAAAGACCGTAACTGATGTTAAGGGCTTCTGCCTTTGCTTTCACTCTGCTTTTGGAAGTTACGGCAAAAACAACATCTTATTTTTAGCAGAAAATAACAAAATTGACGCAAGATATTTGTCCACATGATAAAACTGACTCATTTTGACCAAAATCTTTGCACGGCCAGACTGATCTCATGAAGTAGCGTGTGTATGACACGCCAATTCGTATTTCCATTTTTCCACTTAACGTTATATAAATATATGACTTACCTCAACCCCGTCCCTAAACCTAACCGTCACTGGGGTTAATGGCATTTATGACTGTTCCCTTACCATCCAAGGTAAAAAAAGATATGACTTACCTCAACCCCATCCCTAAACTTAACCGTCACTGGGGTTAATGGCATTTATGACTGGAGATTTGACTGCGTGTACAGACACGTGGATTGACGCGGACGTTAATGGCGTAGACATATACGCATACACGCGGACACACGCGGATAGCTCAAAATGCGTAGAGATAACACGCCACCTGACTCGAAAGTGCCGTATATTTTTACGCAAAAGTCATGATGTCATGTTGGCACGGCAGTATAGCTTTCAAGCTACATCTGCCAAGTCTTTTCTGAATTGTTATTAAATATGGTCAGGGCTTGACATTAACTTTTTTTCACAGTAGCTGTTGCCATGGGGAAAAACTACCATAGATATTTTTAATATTATCTCATAATTTGCCACCAGGTATTTTAGGCTGCTGTCACTTTAAAACAATGACACATAGAAACATTATATTATACATTGCATTTTCGTTCTCAATGGTTCACGTTCACGTATTTGAGTGTTTATAGGGCACCTATTATGGAAAATTCACTTTTACATGGTGTTTGAACATAAATGTATGTTGGCAGTGTGTGAGCAAATCCACCCTAGAATGATAAAAATCCACCCAGTGGTTTTTTTACAATCTCAATAAATCATATGCACTGTCTCAGAACGAGCTGTTCTGAGATTCAGCTCTTTGTGACGTAGAATTGAGCAAGGGGTTTGATTGACAGTGTGGTTGTGGCCTAGACCCCGCCCTCGGTGATCTGTACACCGTCCTCCATTGTTTCAACGACAGCCGGTAATGTCTCTTAGTGTTCTATTGTGGGTTAATCCTGTTGTTGTGGCTTAAAAGTTAACCCTCAAGTGTGGATCAACGTCTACTGTTTGCAATCCAACGTCACCTCCAGTAACATTAAGTGTATTTTATGATTTTTGAGCAAATAGTTATTTCAGTCTGTCAGCCAATTCATCAACAAATGCGTCTAAAGTTGTCGTCTTCGACGTAGGATGTCTGTGTAGGCTATATAATTTCAACAGTGTTTGTATAGTGTGTAACCACACGTTTATAAATATATTTTTAAAGATATTGTATTAAAAACTGCATATATGTTGTTGTTCTGTAAGTTAGCCATCTTCTCACATTTGCCACAGAAGCACCTGTATGACAAGTAAACATGACGCCACAGGTCCCTCGCATTAATGTAATTTCGCTTATGTAGCAAACTTTATCACAGAATGTGTATGTAGTTTAAAAAAATGCGTTAGTGTTTGTGTGTATCTTAGGGCTGCAACGATTCGTCGACGTTGTCGACAAAAATCGATAATAGAAATAGTCGACAATGAATTTCATTGTCGAATTGTCGCCAGACATGTTTTTTTTTTCGACCGAGCACATTCGCTTCTCTGCTGACTGAGCGATAACATACAGAAATGGCAGTGTCCAATGCAGCAGCTGCACATACCAAAACATTTTAGCCTGCATTTTAGCCTGGATACGGTGAATAAAAAGGTTACCTGTATCATGCAAAGCAGTCCTTGCTATCACGGCAGCACCTCGATGATGCACGAACATTTAAAAAGAAAGCACGTCGGACAGTTGAATAAAACGGAGTTTGACTCGCCTCGGTAAGATTTACTGTATTTTCCGCACTATAAGGCGAATTTAAAAGCCTTTAATCTTCTCAAAAAACGACAGTGTGCCTTATCCGGATCTTCTTAAATATGGACCAATTAGTTAACAACGCCCCGCGTTATTAAATTCGCCCGCGAACTCGCGCTCGTGTCCATCTTATGCCTGCTTTGTCACACGGACAGTTCAACCTCGTATAAATC
Organism: Pimephales promelas; assembly: GCF_016745375.1. The sequence goes on from NW_024121566.1 coordinate 2,480,868, forward strand.
AGGTTATGTGTTTCTTCCGTTCACGAGCGCTCACTCTTAACAGACACACTGTCCCCGGCGCTACTCGCGCGTCACAGAACGTTCATAAAGCGCTCCCCGTTCATAGTAACCAGGTCGTCTCACTCTCATTCATAACAGCCAGCTGTTGCTGACGAGCCACCGCAATATATGAGTCAGGCTGCGAAAGTTACGTGCACGCCCCAGCGCGCTCACACTAATAAACGCCTCACCAGCTCCGGCGCCGCGCACTATTTAGCACACCCTTTAGCACATCTAGTTGATGCATAAGGCAAAGTCGCAAACCCAGTCAAACGTGTGACTGCAGTATCTTATGCGCCTCATAATCCGCTGCGCCCTATATATGAAAAATGTTCTAAAATAGGTCATTCATTGAAGGTGCGCCTTAAAGTGCGGAAAATAGGGCAAATAACATGGAAGTCAATACGTTTTGTTTTGGATCACAAGTAGTAAGTTATTTTGCAACAGACTGACCACTGAATGTATCTCACAAAATGCACTTAATATTTTTGTTTACTGTTTTATTGCTGCTAATGTGCCTGCCCCTGGTTTAGCTAGGAAGAAAATATTTACTTGATTTTAATTTATTTTTTCTTGTAAAACAAATGTGCCTGGCCTTTATAAAAATGATAGTTTCTCTATTTATATATTTATGTCTATACTGACCAAGTACTCTGCCTAATTGGTTTTAGACAGGGCATTTTTTATTTACTTTTAGTATGAATCGGCCTATCAGCAGCAAAGTTCAATAAAATATGCATTTTTCATTGAAGTACCCCCTTCTTTCTTGTGTTTACTATCATTTTCCACAGAATTAAAGCAATTCATGCTAAATTTTAGAAAAATGTAATAATTATCCGATTAGTCGACTAATCGTTTCAATAGTCGGTGACTAGTCGACTATTAAAATAGTCGTTAGTTGCAGCCCTAGTGTATCTGTGTGTGTGTGTGTGTGTGTGTGTTGCACACCCATACTTGCAAAAATACGCGATTACAACTATATAAGTACATAAATGTATCAAATAACCATACCGAGACGTACTGGTCCATTCTCATTTGTGTTTATTCTGACGGAGTCTCATCGTACTATTTATATATTCCGATTCAAATGTACGCTGAATGACAGACAAAACAGCGCGTCTCTCACTCTCTCAGTACCGACTGCCATTGGTATCAAGTTACGCCCTCATCCAAAGGCAGGGCAGGGATATGCAGCTCATTTGCATTAAGGTGGCATACACCCAAAACAGCTCATTTTTAATCAGGCCCCAAAATGACATTTTCAAATGGTTATAATAAATTAACTGTGGGGTATTTTGAGCTGAAACTTAACAAATACATTCTGGGGACACCCAAGACCAATATTACATCTTGTAAAAAGGGGCATAATAGGTGCCCTTTTAAGCACAATAATCAGAAAAAAAATGTACTTTATGTGTGTGCACTTTAGGTGTCACATAATCTGCAGGAATGAGTAAAATGACACCAAAAATATTTATCTGGAGGAAATGAAATGAGTGAGTGAGGGAACTCACTGTCAGAAAGATAAGAGAGCGAGAAAGCGCAACTGGTATCGTTTATCTACACGGAAAATGAGTTGGATGAGTTTCAGTATCAATATGTATTAAAAAATCAAACAATTTTTAACAATACATTGAACTTAGTTTTATTATTTCAGATGCCTTTTTAAAATACTACGATGGAAAAAAAAAAATATTATATATAAAATTCAACTTACCAAAGTGGCTAGAAGGAGCGACAGAGTTATTGTTGAAGAATCACCCATTTGATGGTGGTTACACTAATAGTTACAATATTGACCATAATTTTTCTTTTAGGAGATGTATAAAAGTCCCTTTAGTTTTTGCCACATTTAAGTTGATAACCTAAGATCTGCAACCGTTAGCCACTGATAAGAGTTTTACAGCCTCTTTGTGACATGTTGGACAGTCACATTTAGTCACCTCTCTCTTTCGGGTGGTGTTTGTTGCGATCTTTCTCACTCTTGCTCCAGCCTACACCAATCAGCAGTGCTGTCACACAGGATTACATCTGACCCCTCTATTCATTGAGGTTACACTTGCCCGGGTGTTAAAATCAATTTTCCAGCCCCTGTCCATATTAACCTGTTTGCTGTGCTCTGTCTTGGCCTTACTCAGTCAGACTCTTGAAATCCACTTTTTAGTTTTAAAATGATTGGTGCCCAGGTCAATCTATTCTGTGACAGGCCAGATAGGAAAACGGACAGATTTGCACCTCTCATATATATATATATATATATATATATGTGTGTATATATATATATATATATATATATATGTGTGTGTGTGTATGTGTGTGTGTGTGTGTATATATTTATGTATGTATGTATGTATGGATGTTTGTATGTATGTATGTATGTGTATACACACACAAAATATCTACAACATATTACATATGATTTAATATATTGTTTTACACATTAGGACTATTTTGGCTATTACATTAGGACTGTGATTACATTAGGACTATTTTCTAGGGGGTCGTCAGAGAAATACGTGTTTCAGACGTACTTTGAGATTTTAACCTCGTCCGAGTCTGCCATGCCCATCTATTTATCACACAACCTCTGTAAAAATTCCGGGGCAATTAACTACTTTTTTTCAGCGGTCAACGGTCAACTCAACGGTCATCTGAGCAATCTAATCGGAATACGAATGTCTGTGATTTTGCGACGTTGTATTATCCTAACATTTCTCTTCATTTATTTTTGACCTACACGAGCTACCATCCGCTTACCAAACTTCGGCAAGCTTTAATTTAGTTTCGATATGAATGGTATCCTTAGAAAAAATAACATGCAATTAATAAATAAAGCCAATTCGCAGAAACCCATTTTAATATTAGTGTCAGGTAAGAGCAAGTTACTTGTCTAGATTTCTCTGCTCACTTATTTATTATAAACAGCCACTGCTATAAACTCATTTACTGAAATGTTTATTTTATTTTAAATAAACTAAAATCATCAAATAATCAGCAAATAATAAATTAAAAGACACATAAGTGACGCATGCAGAGCACATGACCTTCTGTAACTGCCATGTCTAGAAACACACACTCCCAGTCTGAATCGGTATATGGAATCACAGACATCGGTTGATAAGAGCTGTAGCTCAAACATCATATAGAAAACTAGTTCTGTCCAAATAGTGCTATAGAATAGATCTGTAATACAGATGATAATATATTTTTAAGCTTTGGTCCAGGAAAGGAGGAGAGGCGAGGCATGGATCTAATCACAAAAGGTGTATTTATTAAATAATAAGGAGATAAACAATGGAGAATGAACAAAGAAAACAAAGGAGATGATCCACACAATGAAGATGAAATTCAAAATGGCTGAGGAAACCCCCAAAATTACCACTACTGCGGGGCAGGAGACCACCACAGTGGATCATGAGACCACAGTGGATCCGGCGGTCATGTAGTTGACTGTAGAGTTGTAGGGTTCAGAAATAGCCTTCTTGGCCGTGACAGTTTAGATGGAAAGTTTGGTAATAAAGAGAGTTTAGTAGTTTAGTAGGTCAGTTATGGTCCTCTTGGCCATGACAAGGCAGACAGATTGTTCAGATTCGGCATCCTTGGCCGTGACAGGGCAGCCTGAAAGTTCAAGAATGGCCTCCGTGGGCCGTGATGAAGGAACAGAGAATTCACTAGCAGATGAACAGCTGTAACGGACGCCGCCACGTCGGGAGAACCCCACCTTGGAAGAAGGGTAGCAGATGCCTGCACATTGGGAGGAACTGTAGCGGACGCAGCCGTCTCAGGAGGAGCAGGGAAAGTGTGTGCAGCCCCAATACACAAGATGTAGGTAACATCACAGAAAGCTCAGTCGAAAGTAGAAAGGATCTTCAGGAACACTGCACTTGAGACCCCTGGACATGGAGGTGCTGGGACCACTGGACTTGAGACACCTGGAACCACTGGACTTGGGAACTCTGGATTTGGGCCCACTGGACATGGGAGGGCTGAGACCACCAGAATTAGAAACACTTAGACAGCCAGGCTGGAGGGCACTGTGGGCTGGTACCAATCGCCTCAGAGGTTCATAGATAAGTGGTGCATGCTCTGGAATATATATATATCAGTGATGCGCGGGTTGATCCGAAATGAGCGGGTGCCTGCGGTCACCCGCGGTTACCCGCAGTTACGGGTCATCCAAAAATGTTTTTAATGATATTCGGGTCGCGGTCGGTCGGGTCGTTTGAAAAAAGATGCCAATTAAACATTTGTATATAGTACTAGACACAGTTTTTGATGAAATATACAGCCCTACACATTATTGGCTGAATAACTGGCACGAAGATAACACACAAGCTCAGTCTAAACAGTTCTCGGTTCTATACTAGTGATTCGAGAACCGCTGTCCCTGCGTTCGGTATACGCAGTATCAGCTGCTCGTGCTGATCACTTCTCTCAACAGTGGCAGCAACATGTCTCGGTTCAGTGAACTGTTGAGTACTGGAGTAAAATATAATTCAGGATATTGATTTATTTCGATTCGGAGGCGACTGTCAGGCATGTCTGAAAGTGAGTAACTTTAGTAACTTGTGGATCAGCACTGACGCAAGACGCGAACTGTTTCGAACGATTCAGTTCGAGTGTACTGGTTCGACCGGTTCACTAAAAAGAACCGGTTCAAAAGAACGATTCGTTCACGAACCGGCCGTGTCTACGATGATCACTACAGTCTGCAGAGAGATGGAGGCGGCAAGAGAAAAGGTGAAGACTGGGAGTGGAAGCTCCGCAAATACACAAATAGAAAGAGTAAAAGTGTGGGAGACATTTGCTGAAATAATGAAAGATGATGACCAAAGTGCTGGCTTTGCCTTTGTTATGTGTATACGTCTTCTTGCGATGCTTGTGTTGTTACACGTCTATATGGCCCAATAACGCTCCGATGAGCATTTACTACTTAAAAAATGCGGTCAGGAAGCGGGTCGGGTACAATTTTTTTTTTACTTTGTTTTGCGGTCCGAGTTGCGCGGGTAGCTGAACAACGTCGGTCGTTGCGGTTGTTTATACATTGACCCGTTCGCATTCACTGATATATATATCATATATTATATATACATATATACATACAACGGGCTATACAGTATATCAGCACATTCTCATCCCAAGGCGTCATATTCTGACGCTTTTGCCAATGCGTACACATCCAACGCACATGGCACCCTTTAGTGTCAATATGAGACGCAGATTTAAATGGGCAAGAAGGCGCCTCCTAGTGATCTAACCCTAACCCTACCCCAGACCTAAACCTACCCATACTCTGTGCGTTTTATATTGACGCTAAAGGGTGCCATGTGCGTTGGATGTATATGCATTGTCAAAAGCGTCACTAAATGACGCCCTAGGATGAGAATGCATTGAGTATATTCATTGGCTAACAAGAGGCTAACAAGGAACAGTTGTCGGTTATGAGTTACTTTGGTGACTAACAACTAA
>NW_024121566.1:2486875-2619147 GCF_016745375.1 Pimephales promelas
TCAGACTTCTTCCCGGTGCATGTTGGACTCCGGCAGGCTGCCTTTTGTCACCGGTTCTGTTCATAATTTTTATGGACAGAATTTCTAGGCGCAGCCAGGGGCCGGAGGGTGTCCGGTTTGGGGACCACACGATTTCGTCTCTGCTCTTCGCGGATGATGTCGTGTTGGCCCCATTCATACCAGGACCTTCAGCGTGCACTGGGACGGTTTGCAGCCAAGTGTGAAGCGGCTGGGATGAAAATAAGCACCTCCAAATCCGAGGCCATGGTCCTTAGCCGGAAAAGTGTGGCTTGCCCACTTCAGGTTGGTGAAGAGATCCTTCCTCAAGTGGAGGAGTTTAAGTATCTTGGGGTTTTGTTCACGAGTGAGGGAAGGATGGAACGGGAGATTGACAGACGGATCGGTGCAGCTTCAGCAGTAATGCAGTCGATGTACCGGTCTGTTGTGGTGAAGAAGGAGCTGAGCCGTAAGGCAAAGCTCTTGATTTACCGGTCAATCTACGTTCCTACTCTCACCTATGGTAGTCTCACCTAAGGAAGAAAATACCCATTACAATTCAAATATATTGCTGACATCATTCTATCCAGGTAAAAGAATAGTATTAATGTTTTAGGTAAGCTCAGGTTTAATGCTTTCATTCTGTATAAATAAAATGCTATTTTAAAGCCTGAGTAAAAGTGTTTATGCTTTTTGGGATAATCAACCTTATTTCAGCAAACTGGGGTATGAGAAAGTATTTTAACATTGAAAAAAAAATGACATTCAGATAGTAATGAAGTGCTAAATATTTGCTTTGTGAACAAGCATGTCTATATAGTGGCTTCTTTTTGTATTCGATTGTCCAGTCTGACTCCTGGCAGGTTCAGTGACTCAAGAGCAATTGTCTTTGAAGGACCCGGGATGGTCTGATCAATGATGAGGTCCTGAATCCCGCTTTGTTTCTTTTTTGCCTCTCAGGTGGAAGACTGTGCTACACAAACTGTCAATGTAGCATGAAATCCGCCAGCCATGCATTATGGATGGGGCAAGGTCCACCTTATTTTTAGTTTGCAGCTCTCATTTTGTGGCTGTACTGTGTATTGTGTGCTTTACTGTATTAGTTAGGCCAAATCTGATATAACTGACAGCACTGCTCCCCAAAATGTAAATATTTAAGTAGGCATACAACTAAAGCATTTATGATCAAAGGAATAGTTCAGGGTGCATATTTCATTAAACAGAATAATTCCCTGCACGGGGAAAAAAAAAATCACTCATTCAAACACAATCACTTAGATCACAAGGAACTTGACCCCAAAAATAGGACTGTTCTGATGGGATTGTGGACAGTAGAGAAAAACATAAGTCTAAATCTATTTTAAATAATAAAATTAAACTATAATCATACACAGTTAGGCTTGCAAAATGCATTGCTTATTGATCTTAAAAGTCCACTTGCAATAAAGAAAAAACGATTTCTTTACTTTGTTTGTTGATGTTTACTTTTTTGATGAAGTCCTTATATATTAAATCAAAATATTTATTAAATTAAATTAAAAAACCTTTGCTTTCTTGTTTTTCTGTGCTGCTTCGGCCATGACTATAACATTTGGCTCGCACGTCCGATTTTAAGGAAGTGGTGGTGGAAGTGACGTACATGTTGAAAGCAGTCAAATTTTTGTAGTTCTCTTTGTCTACAAAACACACCCGAAACCCGAAGTTTAAAAGTTTGATTAAAAACGCTACAGACCCCGTCAGGCTATGGCAGACGTGTCATCCAACCTATTGTAAGTCGATGTACCATCACAAGAGACTTGGAAATATATTATGGAGGTTGAAAAGTTACCTGGTGTTACTTTAATTACATTTTCATTGACCTTTTTTGCAGGTTACAAGTGACTTCATTCACTGTGAAGTGAATTCATTCACTGAAGCTGTTTGTTCAAATAAGCTGATTAATTTAGTAAAGAAACAAGTGACTGGCTTAATCTGAAACCACATACTCTTGTTGGTACTTATTTTGAATAAGTACATTGTAAGTGTTAAAAAGGTATGTTCTGTATATTATAAATATTATCAATGACCTCATAGGATAGTATGTCCACTGTATACACACTTCAGTATCTCGTTGGAGATAGGTATGCCATTTGGGTACTTTTTGCCTACCTTTTAATGAGTATTGTCAATTCGGACATTCTTCTTTTGTCACATATGGCACAGATCCACCAGATCTACACCCACTCGTTCACTCTCCCCTGATTACCACATCTGTACCTTGTCACCTGTTCACTATATACATTCACTTGCACCAATCTTCATTGTCTGATCTCGTCTTTCCATGGACACACATCCTGCGTCCCATTCGCATACTATCCGTCCTAAATAGTATTCGAAAATAAAATTAGTATGTCCCAAATCGTAGTATGTTGAAATGAGTGTTCCAAATGGACCCGGATGGTCTACTATATCCAGTCAGAATCTGAAGAGCAGATCGATGCACACTCTAACGGCTGATATTTCCCACAATCCATTGCACGTTGGACGAGGAATCAGTTAGAACTACAAATGCAAGTGAAAAGGTGTTAAAGAACTACAGACATGAAGGACACGCGAGTCCATTTAGATAAAGGGGATTTAAGTGATTAATTATCAGTATCTAACCTGTCAGAAATATATTTATTCAATGTTGGCTACATTATTATATTGCAGGCTACATTATATTATTGCAGATATTATATCTGCAGATGCATTGTGAACTTTTGTAAAGATACGTTTAGCCATTAACTTTTAAATGTATCATTACATTCAAATTGCAAACACATTCGGAGAGTCTCCGCATTAAATAACCACGACTGGCAGATGAACGTGCGACAACATTTCTCTCCGAAACAGTAAGAAATTAAATTAGATTGAATGGAGGATTTTAACTGACGAGATGATTGACAGGGCAGTTTACGGTGATAGGATATATTCGTAATTTCGTAGTATAAGTAGGTGAATTGGTACGCTGTTACAGACGCTACCTCGATCCTTACTTGTTCCACCTGTCATCCTCGTCTTCCGATCGCGTTCCTCAAACCTGCTATCATCATCAGTGACTCTTATCCACGTCTGCCATCAGCCTTGTTCAGTTCTCTGTGAAGGACAATACTGTTATTCATCAGCTAAGTTCCATTCAACTCTTTTCCTTGTGTTCAACTTACCATTTACATCTAATGGTTTCCATGCTTCTGTTCATAATAATCTTCAGTTACATTATACTCACCTGTCTGGTCATTCCTCGCCGTGACAACATAGCGTTATTCACCTATTGTATAGTAGGTTAGTATGGGATTTCCTAAAAGACATAGCTACTGTCTTTATAATTAAGTGATTGAATCATTCACTTATTTGATTCATTGAAACAATCACATTGATTGATTCGGGAGAGACAACTGTCTTTATGAGTAATTCACGGAACAAATTCCTTGATCCATTCATTACTGTGTTGCTCAGAGACTTGTAACGTGAATTCGGTCGGGGTCTTGCTGAGCTTTTTTTGGTTGCCGTAATAAGGACAGTCAAATTATTTCTAAAATGTAACATACTCAATACTAACTTAATGTTTATAAGCTATTCGTCCTCGTTCGTCAGTTGAGGCTATTTGCAAACTGCTGGGAAAGTCAAACACATACTTGCCTTTTATACATTGTTGACTGAATACTGACAACCAAAGCCCACATATAAAGAGAAAAAGCAATAAATGACATTGCCTGTAAAATTGGAAAAAGGAAGTAAATTGTTGCTATTTCACTCTTGCCCAATTTGCCTTGAGTAGGCTGTCCATCAGTCCAACTGCACTTGCCTTTCTGGAAGATTTGTTGGGCTTAACAAAATAAACAACCTTTCTCTTTCTCAGAGTATTTACGGGATGTTATTCATCATGTAGATAGGAAGAAGGACATTGTGTCAACATGTCAGAACATTAAAACTGACTCTGAAGGGCACATATAATATTCACATGGAACGATATAAATGCTTTACGGAGGCAATGACTTACGTGTTACTGAAAGTTATTGTTGTACATCATATACTACAGGCATGAAAGAAATTACTCTCTAAACAGTCTCCATGTCACATCCACTAAGCAAAACTGCTGGAGTGAAAATGCCAGATACAATAAAGAAAACTGAGTGAGAAATGCTTGAAATGAAAAATGGAAATAGTGTGTGAAAGGAAATTTGAAAGAACAAAGGAACAGCACCAAACAAGAGCTTCCTGCAGCGGTTTTCTTTTCTTTCCTCCTTAAACCAGTGGAGAGATATGTGGAAGAAATCCATAAGGTTAATTTGACATGGGTTTAGTCTGGAAATTCAAATGGGGTTTTAGAATAGTCTCTTTAACCGCTTTAATAACTCATTCTTAACATACAAGTTGCTAGATTATTCAAGTAGTGAACTCACATCCTTGTGATTTTTTTTTAAAGGGTAAATTAAATTGGTCCTTTCTACATATAAATCATACATTTGTGGTCTATATAAAGTGAGACTGCAATGCTTGGGTCTGAATACCTCATTATTATAGCTCAACAGGCCTGTGGACAACTCGTTTTGGAGCGGCCTCTTTAAATGCAAAGGAGATGTGTCATACCCCGCCCACTCTCGAGGTTGCTGAGTTGACACTCAGTTCAACTCCACCCCGTTCGGACATTTTTGTAGTTTGAATAGAGATATACAATTGTATAGCGTCACAGAACAAACCTTGACTAAATGTCAACAACGGAAGACTTATCCATCAAGCCTTACATGTTCGAGCCTGAGCAAGCGAGCTGAAAAAGAAGATGATGAATCAACATCTTCATTTGAATGCATTGGTATGTAACTGTATTGTGCTGTAAGTGAAAGTCGATTATTTCTCTTGTTTCTCAAGCACACTAACAAGATAAATGACTATGGTCTAATCTTCCCACTAAAAATCTGTATTGATAATATGATACGAAAAGCATCAGAAAACACAGCAGCTAAATGACCATTGATGAAACTCAAGAACAATAATACTGCAGACTGTAACGTTACTTAAAAACAAAAAACAAAGAAAGACTAAAGTACTGCTAAACTAACCAGGGAAAACCCAGACAACTTCGGGCAAATTTAGATTTGCACTATAAGTTAGTCTGGTAAAGAGCTCATTCAAGGCCATTTCCAATCCGCTGAAATCGCGGCACCAATCAGAAACGTTGGGGCGGGCTTTACACGATGACGACACCACAGTGACGGTAAACATTTACAAAGGGGTGTGACGGTTATAGTTGAACACTGTCATTAGAGCTCTATAACCACCAAAACAATGTTATTAAAATATTTTTTTTACAAACATTTTTTATCATAGAGAATGTTTAAATACTAATATCAGCTTACGAGAGAAACGGAGGCCGAGTTAGTGATGAGAGACTGCTACTGATGGAGATGATTCAGGAGAAGTCTGTGCACCTTTACCGATCAGAGCGCGCGCTGACGGAGTAAAGCCTTGTTTATACTCGACTCGTCCGCACGAGCGCGAAGGTGCGCCGCAAAAATGACGCGTTCGGTGCGCAAGACCGACCCCATTTCCCTTAGCTGTGTGCATGGCTTTTTTTGTAGCGGCGCCATGTCTGAGGATGAACGACTTCAAGCCGAATCTGCCCGAGCTTGTACGTCTCACCCATAGACAGTAAGGTCTCACCATACAGGTGTGTCTAAATTGCAAAGTTCATTGCAAAGTTTTTTTTAAGACGAACGTCGCTCTGCATACGTCATCTCCTTCAGCGCTCTGATTGGTTTTAGGTCTATCCAATTGCACCTTTGGGGCGTTTGAGCTACGTCCATTGGTGATGCCCCTCTGGAAATTATTTGTCTATGAAGCTTTGCCAGACCATAACTCAGTTACAAACTGAGATGGTCTTGTTTTAACCAGGCTACTGCTAAACCATGACCACCATGTGTTTCAAGAAAGTAAACTACTTTATTTTTATAGTAGTATCAACGTCTCCAAAGATTGAAGGAATTGACCCCTCCTTCAGACGAAATGGATCGGCAAACCCTTCTGTATACTGGCGGAGGTTGTTGAAGTTGGTATCCTTGAAGTGTTTCGCGCACACAAAAAATGACTTTACCCACAGATATGGTTACATTTCCTTGATAAATAAAACTCAACCAGGCACTTTGAAGAGGTTCTGATGCTGGGAAACTGTGTAATGAAGCGTGTTTGTCACTACATCCAACAACCGAACATTTTGACTTGCCCTCTCGTAACTTCTGCATCATTGAGCTCGGACTACAAAATCGGAGCGGGAAATAATAATGGCGGATTGCTCAAAGTGTTGGGCCGGTAGTCAATGTCTTTATTTGTCAGTTCCGCTGCAATTACTGTGACGTAATTGTTCAAAATACGTCATAGAGAACATAAAAATCGGAACAGGTTGCAAAATATGACCAAAACAGAATATAAAGATATAAACAAAGCACCTGAAGAGAATAATTTCAACTTTTATGTACTTATAAACACTACAAATATACAACAAAATCCATATAAGGGCTAAAAAAGTGGATTTAGCATGATATGTCCCCTTTAAACAGCATCTTCCAAACTTATGTTTTGGGTCTATTTCATGCAGGTTGGTAAGCAAATAGTAGTCTTCAGATACACTACTGGTCAAAAGTTTCAAAAGGTAAAACAGTAATATTGTGAAACTGTTGTCTATTTTAACAAAATATAACTGTTTTCGTATATTTTGAAATGTAAGTTATTCCTGTGATGAGCTGAATTTTCAGCGTCACATGATTCTTCAGAAATCATAGCTGCTCAAAAACATTTCTTCTTATTATGTTCAAAACTGCTGGTCTGCCTAATATATTTAGCAGAAACCATAATACATTTTCAAGATTATTTGATTAATGAAAGGATCTTAAAGGTATAGTTCCTCCAAAAATTAAAATTAGCCCATGATTTACTCACCCTCAATTCACTCTAAGTGTATATGACATTCTTCTTTCAGACGAATACAATCTGAGTTATATTACAAAAATGTCCTGGCTCTTCCAAGCTTTATAATGGCAGTGAATGGCTGTTTCTGTTTTGATGTCCATAAAAGTGCATCTATCCATCATAAAAGTGCTCCATATTGGGGGTTAATAAAGGCCTTCAGAAGCGAAGCAGTGAATTTAAGACAAATATTCATATTTAACATGTTACAAACTAAAATTCTAGCTTCCAGCCAAACAGCCATACAGTCTACTTGCGCCTAAAACCCCCGGAGCTGTGTGGAGCACATTTATTTTTTAGCCTTTAGCCTTTTATTCTTTAGCCTCTTTACTGTCACTTTTGATCAATTCAATGTGTCCTTGCTGAATAAAAGTATTATTATTATAATTATTTTAATTAAATAAATAAACTTTACTGATTCTTTACTGACTACTGAAACTTTTTGGAACAGTAGTTGAAAGGTTATTTTAACCATGGCTCAAAATTTTTATTATTTTCTGGGTTTAAGAATTGACAAGTCTTGTATCATAAATATATTTGTTATAAATCAGTATCTTTCCTAACGTGAGAGAGATTTTGTCTGAAAACTCATGAGTCAGTTGTCCTTTTATAGCTCTCTTCCTATGGGATATGTTCTGGAAGGGTCAGCGGTTTAAGACTATAAATAAACCAAACTCTGAAAATGAGCAGACAAATGAGAAATTTATGAACCTCACATTTTACTTTAAAATAGCCACATAATTCTCCAAACCCATAAATCTTTTTTTTTTCTTCCTTAATTTCAGAGGGAGGAATAATTTCCATTTCTGCCATTTCAGAAACCATTTCTCCACCCTCCTGGTGAACAGAGGCTCACCTGTCACTGTGGGCGTGCTGAGGGCTTGCAGACAGCCCGGTTCCTGCTGACTCTAATTAACAACCCTAATGATCTCAAATTCTCAGTATGCCGCTCTCCACATGATCTCCTGTGCAAATGGCAGTCTGGGCCCTCATGGACCCCAGAATCGGTCATTATTTGCACCTCTCTTAAATTAATAGTTCACCCAAAATGTAAATTCTGTACTCATAAATAGACTCAGAGTCTTTCTTTCTTTCATGGATCTCATAATTTTAAAGAATATCCTGGGCATTTGTTTCATTATAATGCAAGTGATTGGGCTGTCAAGCTACAAAATAACAACAGTATCACCATGCAAGACAGGAAGTCAAATGGGTTTGGAACAGCATGTGTTTGAGTAAAGAATAACAGAATTTACATTATTGGGTTATTATTCCTTCTACATCTGTATATGAGTTGCATTTTAGTTTTTTTTTTTTTTTTTAACAAAAAACATTGTTCCATACTTCGAAAGCACCTTCAAGTCGAGTCACATAGAGAGCATTTAAAAACAAGAGAAGCCAAGGTGAAGCAAATATTTCAAACAATTAATGGGACAACACGTAACTAAAATGTATAAAATAGAGAATGCATTTAGCACAATAAAGATTTTATAAAAACAGAAATTCTGAAGTCTGGATTTACAGCCTTGGTGCACCTCAGAATCCAAAGAATATAATGAAGCTGATTTGCTTGCCATAGTATATTGCCCTGAAATCAAGAGATGCAGAATCTACCATTTTTTCATTATGTTGAAGGATGTTTATTTACTACATTTGATGTCAATTAAGAATTTAAAATAAATAGCTGGGACCGGCTGTCTGGTCTAAATGTGTCACTCGATGATTGATGATGATGAAGATATAACACAGGGTTTATTTACATGACACAGACAGAGATAGCCAACATGCGAAACAAACACGAACAATATCGGACAACTGAAGAGTGCACAAGCAGGTAATAAATACACATGGTGATTATTTAAAGACAAACATGTCCGTGGTGACTAATGAGTGGCAGAAAACTATAACAAGAGGAACACATGTGTTGAAAGTAAACAAAACAAAGTCTAAGAACCTAAAACAAACTGAATGTGACTGACAAAATGGTAGATTAAGTAGTTTCTCGTTATTATTATAAAGTTCTTATGCGAGGCAAGAGGCATTTTATAACAACATCTTGGATGCCAATCAAAGACTCGAGGCCTATTAAAAGAATGTCATGGTCAATCATGTCAAATGCTGCAAGCAGGAATAAGACGGCACAAGATCTGAAGTCGAAATGTCAGAGAAATGCAACTTTTTTAAAGGGTAGCTTATAAATAGGCCTGCCAATCAAAAGTTTCAAAAATACAGTAAAACAGTAACATTTTTAAATAACTGTACTGTTTAAACTATTCATTCTCATCCTAGGGCGTCATCTAACTGACGCTTTTGACCACGCGTCTAAATCCGACGAACATGGTAACCTTTAGCGTCAGTTAGATGACGCTCATCCGAGGGCATCATCTAACTGACGCCTTGACCATGCGTCTAAATCCGACGAACATGGTAACCTTTAGGGTCAGTTAGATGACGCTCATCCTAGGGCGTCAGCTAACTGACGCTTTTGACCATGCGTCTAAATCCGACGAACATGGCAACCTTTAGCGTCAGTTAGATGACGCTCATCCTAGGACTGACGCTTTTGACCATGCGTCTAAATCCGACGAACACGGCAACCTTTAGCGTCAGTTAGATGACGCTCATCCTAGGGCGTCATCTAACTCAGTAGTTCCCAAAGTGGGTGCCGTGACAACTGGCTTGGGGTGCCGCAGAATCTCAGCTTTATTTTCCTATGTAAACAGCCTAAACTATCCATCATACCATATAATAACCTTTTACAGCATATTTAAAAAAAAATTCAAAACACCAACATATGCATGTCCAAACGAAAATGAATAAGCGGAAAAAAATCCTATTATACATTTAAAGTTTAAATGTTTCTTTACCGCAATCTGGACTGTTGTCGGGAGGGAATCGTCCTGCTCGCTCCGCCTGTTTGTAATGGGCTCAATTTTATATTTCACACAGATTGACAGAACAGGACAAATGGATACATTTATAGGTTTAAACAAAAGAAAAGCAGAAATGTCACAGCCCAGAAGACCGACGGTCTTTTTTATAAAGAGACGGTCTCTCTTTACTTCACTTAACATAAATACCTGTTTTTTCTTAAACATAAAACAAAAGACCGTCTTTCTTGGCTTCACTTAACATGTGTTTTTTTCTAAAACATAAAACAAAAGACAATCTTTCTTGATCTTACTCGCGATCACTTCAGTATGGCTAGTGAATGCGCCAGAGAGAAATGCACATGTCATACGGATTACATAAGCAGATAATTGTCTGTTTTCTTTTTCTTTTTTTTTAATTGTTCTGTTTAAAAGTAGACATTTCGAGCTTTCTATAGATATATTTCTCTGGTATGTGAGGCAAGTAGACCTACCTTATAAGCTGTGTTTCGGTTAATTTATGTGTCGTGATTATCTATTGTCCGTTAAATACCGTATTTAGGCTACTTCTTTATTAAATCCAGGCAAGTGGTCGATTAAACATTTATTAAAATTAAGATTTAATTAATACAAAAATGAAATTCACCTTAATGAAAGGCTTTATGCTTTATGTTTGATGTGAAAGTTTTAAAGCAGTCCTTCAGAGGCGCTTTCAGAGTGGTCAAGTCCGTAACAGGGAACTTTCATGCAACATTATTTATCCCTCATAAATACATACACGAAAAATAAGACAACATTAATATTTTATGTTCTGTGGAGATGAGCCAACCCTTCTTTCCAGTGGGTAGTAGTACTTTTTACACTTTTGCCACCTAAAAGTGAAAGTCTTTTTTTTGTGTGTGTGTGTGTCGTAGATACATAACTGATGTGTTTTTCCCTTAAATATAAACGCGTGTGGAGTGATATTTTTTTTATCTAAAGGGGGCATGGATAAGATGTTTCAATATACTGATATTAAATGCATTTTCTGAGAATTTACTTTTCAAGTTTCTGTTTTTGTTTTTTTTTACCTCAAATGTCAAGTCCACGCTGGAATTGCCCATTTTTAAAGAATTTATCCTCAACTAGTTTTGTGATGTAGGTATACATATTTTATAATGTTGACTTAAAATAATACTATAGTAATTTAAAGATGTGGTAGCATTAGATTTGGACAGGAAGGATAACTCTGGGAGTTGGAAGGGGTGTGTCTGATTTTGCCTTCTAACACATTTCTGTTTCATATAGCATGTCAGACAGCCATCATTTCTACTAAAGAAATTGACAAAAATAGTAACGCACATTAAATTGGATGTAACTTTAATCGGATTACTGGTTTGGAAATAGTAATGCGTTAGATTACTTGTTACTGAAAAAAGTTTTCAGAGTCAGACTAGAGTTACGCATTACTAAGTAACGCGTTACCGGCATCACTAATTGTATATAGGCCTATGTATTGTAAACATACTGTTCGGGTCCGATCAGGGGGGGCGGGGGGGGATTTGCATATCGTAATTAATAATTGATAATTAATAATTATTCATACAGATTTAGATCAGACCGGTCTTACATGTTAATAAATCTCCCATTTAGGGAGGCTTTCTTAAATTTTACTTGTATGCATACATGTGCGTCTCTGCAATTAACCACAAATTAATTGTAATCAATTACACAGACCACGTTTTACAAGACAAGTAAAATTAATTAGCTCAATTAATTTATTATTCTTGGACGACATTTCATTGACTAGTATTATGAGCAAGACAATGATTCAGTCAAAATTAGCATAATTGTATTTAATAAAGCAACTACTTAAGCATTTACTACGTTACAATGATACATGTATTTACAAACATTAAAACACAAACTAAGACTACGCAGGGCGTTTCGACAATGGATACGCGTAAGTGAGTTGGAGAGAGAGAGAGAGAGTGAGTTATAGAGAAAGGGAGAGTTACATTCACCAAAACAGTCAGTTAACCTTTCTGAACACCACGAAAACACTTTCTTAACGCTTCTTAGAAGCTCTAAAAGAAGGTATACTTGCAGAGCATATTTGGTCTGTGTGAGTCGCGGGCTCGTTGCTCGGCCCGTTCGGGCCGCGTGTCGACTGGAGCTGTCCTGCGTGCGCGCGTCACGTGGAGCGCGGCCGCAGCGTTTTTGCACGGCCCATCCCGGCGTGTGCATGGTTGGTCGCTTGCGCGTGGCTCCTTTGTTTCGTGGGGAGTCACGTGGTGTTCGTTGGCATTCAGCGCGAGTGTTTGAAAGGCTTAAAGTCTCTGAGGTGACGTTACCCGAGGAAATAGTTCGGCAAAGTCCACTTCCTTTCCTGGGAGATGAACTTGGTAGTCCATTTGAGGAAAAGACAAAACTTTTAGACGAACAAAAGAAAAGATCCATGGTCGGCTCAGATCTCTGAGGAGAATGCGAGCGTTACATGTTTCTTCTGAGAAGGTCAGAATAAAAAAAGCGAGAGGCGGAGCTGGCACGCTACCTTTATCCCCTTGGATAAATCCATCCCCTTCCTGTTGGCTTGAGCCAATCGGGGAGATGGACGTTGCGCGGGAACTCTTGGTTTATTGTCCTTTGTTCATATAGCACGCGCTCCTCATGGAAGGGGGTGTGTTCAATGAGGGTTTTATAGTAAAACAATTTGATCTTCATTGGCAGTAAAACAAATTAAAAATGCGCTTTACTTTACATCTCTATGCATATTCGGGTGTTTCATTCAATAAGCATTCTGGAGACATCAAGGAACATTGTTACATCAAAGGAATATACACTTATGTTTATGATGCATGAAGAAGGTATTTCTAATTTCTATTTATGCCGTGACCAAACAAAGATATTTCACTGTGACATGGAGGAAAACACACATACATAAAAAACATTGAAAACATTTTGTTAAATGTCTTTAAACACCAAAAGTCCTTCTTTGTTCAGAGACATTCAACACATTCCGATGTGTGGGGGAAGGGCTTTTGTGTGTGTGTGTCCGTTTCGGGGGAGGGTTGAGTCCTGGCAAAGTCCTTACAGTATGTACATATGTTTGTTTAGTTTAATTGGGTTGGGGTGCCGTGGAAAAAAAAATAACTACAAAGGGGTGCCTTGCTTTCAAAAAGTTTGGGAACCACTGATCTAACTGACGCTTTTGACCGTGCGTCTAAATTCGACGAACATGGCAACCTTTAGGGTCAGTTAGATGACGCTCATCCTAGGGCGTCATCTAACTGACGCTTTTGACAATGCGCCGGATGTTGACGCATGGTCAAAAGCGTCAGTTAGATGACTTTTTTGGATGAGAACGAGCTGGTTTAAAAGGTAATTTATTCCTGCTGGCAAACCTGAATTTTTAGCAACCAGTACATTATGTTTTGCATACTAAATTTGTGAAAACTGTGTGGTATTTTCAGAATTATTTGATGAATAAAATCAATCAATCAACCAATCAAGCGATCAATCAATCACAAACTTTTAAACAGTAGTTCAAAATTTAATTTTTAGAGGGAAACCATGCCTTAAAAATGCAAATTTTCCGGAAATAAAAACTACGAACTGAACAGATCCATTCTTGTTGTTTTATAAAGGGAAGATTAGATATTGGCCTGCAGTTTTACTGGAAGTCTTTTCAGCTAAATGTTAACTACAGCATGTTTATAGCTCCGTTACTACCATTGCTAGCATTTAACTAAGAAAATAGATTTTTCTGCCTTTACAGAGCTTTGATATTACCTTTGATAGTCTCTGAAAATTTCACATAATAAAAAACATGGATCTGCACTCATGCCAGAAAGTGTGGGTGGACTCATTGAGCCAGAGCAGAGCCTTAGATCTCATTGGTTTAAGAGGAGACACAGTATGGATTGTATTGGTATGTTAGTGGGTTAAAGAGACTCACCAACTGCTCAGTGTCCAAACCACAAGTGTTTTCGTGACATGGGACAGATGGGTGGCTTTGTGGGCATCAGAGAACTGCTGAGGGAGTATGGGCAGTGGACATGACAGTATGCATTCAAACACAACCAGATTGTGGCCAGAAATAGCAACATCAAATATAGTATAGTCACAGTAAAACAATAACTAATAACATTTGTTACTCACATGTGTCATTTCATGTGTGTGACCTAAAACTTATTTTATATTGTCCTAAATAAGTCCAAAAGTTTTTAAAATTCTTTAACCAAGAATTTAGATGGACAGCAAATGTGAATATTCACATCTCCTAAAATTCAGTCTCTCAGAGCGAGATGCCAGGGGTGACAAAAGCTCTTGGACAAAGTCCTTATTAAATTTATGAGGTCTGTTATCCAGTGCTAAAAAGACAGGACTAAAGAGGTTGATCTTTATAAACTTTACTTCAAAGCTACAAATTCATCAATAGGTGATCAAAATGATTCCTGAAGTCTTTCAAGAACTAAAGAAAGAGGAACAGTTTTCTGAGGTAAGATCACTGACAATGTGGAACATATTTAATAGGAAATTCAAAGAATGGAAGAAAAAAGAAAGAAAAAGGAATTTAAACGAAGAGGTAGGTGGTGACCTGACCTTTAAGTAAAGCCAGCTTAACTTAAGTTAATCAGCAGGTGATGCTGTGACAGTGTCACATTCAACAACAGAATCTGGGCAAAGTCAAGGTTTTCAACAATGTCAAATATTTATGAAATAGGGAAAGAGCTAAAGTAAAAAACACACCACTATTGCTGGCATCTTTGAAAACCTTAACATTAAATAATCAAATCAACACTGCCCACGATAATTTTATTTTCTCTGATTTATGGAAATAATATGTCCAAAAACGACCCTGGCTATTCATACAGTATTTCTGTCATTAGTTTTAAAATGACTGACGAAAGGCGTAGTCTGGACACAGTACAGTTGTTTACAGCTGGCCTCCATCACACTCAACCCCTTAACTTGACTCCCACTCGGGTCACGGCACCAACGTAACTGGTCTTAGTCGCATTGAGCGGGATTTGTACAAGTGTCACCATCAAGGGGGGCAGGCATACTAACAAGTACGTTAGACCGCAATCTCTAGTGCAGTTGCTATGCGGCCAGAGGAATGAGGTTTTACATACACAGCTCTTACTAGCTGGCCTCAGTTACATATGCATTTCCTGTATTCATGGGAATCGAACCAATGACCTTATTCATGCTAGCAGCACCTTGTTCTATCGTTTGAGTTATTGAGTCTTTTCTTTAAAAAAGTTCGAATCTGGGTTACACTGAGGCACTTAATAAAGAGCTAATCCGCAAATGTGACTTACTGTGTCAAGTATAGCCTCAAGATGTAAAAAAAAAAAAAATAGTGTTAACATTCTTACTAACCTTCTGTGTAAAGTTCTATCCAATTCTACATCTTTATCACCATGACAGTGTAACATCATAAACCCTAAACCTACAGTAAAATGGATGAATAAAAAGCAAGTAATTCCAATTATACAATAGTAAACTTACTGTTTCTGCTTTTATATTCTCAAAAAATACCCAATCCACTTTTAAGTACATTCTTGTTATCTCCAACCTCCTTGTAACAACTAACAAGGGACTCAAGATTTTCAGTGGTAACCGACATTATTCCAGAAATGTTGTTGATTTGAAATTGTATTGAATCTGATCTTACTTTAACCAATATGAAAACAATAACTTCAGCTCAGTTAATTAAAAGCTATTATTACTTCAAAACTTTTTTAATTACAGATTTATTAAGACACATTGCACATTATGCAAAAAAACAAAAACACGGTTTTGTATTTCAGGAACCATTTAGTTTTGAGCTATAAATTATTCATATACTAAATTAAATTCCATTGTGGAAAAGCAAATAAATCACATGTAAGAGATACATAATTAGTATGTACTTAGAGAATTCAGAGCTTTATGATGATATATAAACATTCAATGACAATTGTTCCCGCAGGTTTTGCATTCAGATAAGTCAGCAGGCTGGATTCTTCAAAGTCAGTAAGCGTCATTGCCTTTGAGCATAATGTCTCACAGATTAAAAAAAACAACAACTTTGAATTGCTCTTTTTTGAGTGTAACCTTTCCTGTTTATATATATATATATATATATATATATATATATGAAACTGTGACATGAAATTAGGGCACCTTGTGCCTAAGACCAAATGCGATTGTGTACCCTGAATAATCGTCTGGTATTCCGACCTTGGGTAACGTTGCTGTTATTTTTGATTCAATTTTTTAAGTTATTATATTTTTGAGAATCACTCAGTATTTTTTATTCTGTCCACATAATACACACTCACCTATTCAAAGGCTTCTTAAATGACTTGCGAAATGCAAAATAAAAAAAGGAATAAATAATATGCTCTCTCATTCGCAAAGGAAATAAATCAAGCCTTTACAAACAACCCACTAAAATGTAAGGTTCAGTGGCTGCAATCCCTGAGAAGAATACGAAAAAGGGCAAGTGAAATACTATAATGACTTGTTTGTCCTATTAGTGAAGGTCATTCACTGGGACAAAAAAAAAAAAAAAATGTGACTATGAATTTTTGTGTGGGCTCAGTTCTGATCCATGTAATCAAAAATAATGACAATATGTATTTGGGCCAAGAAGACAAAATACCCTTTGGTGCTATAAAAAATGGAAGGAATTCCAGGCAACTGAGTGGCATTGATTATATAAAAGACATCTGCCTCTTTATATATATGAAAGTTTTCAAAGGGTGCCACAAGATAAGTTAAATAATGGATCTGCAAACTTTATCCACAGGGATTTTATGTCTGGTCAATTTACAGCTCAATAGTTACAAAGTAAGAACTGATTCTTGAAAGTGACAGACTTGAAAAGATGAACTGTTCACAGACATGAACAAAAGAAAAAGAGTATAAGCAATAACAGAGATCTTTCCGAGATCCACCAAAGTCACGGGTCAGCCAAGACAGGAAGCAAAAAAGTCTTCCTAACTTCCTGGAAAAAAACACACAAAAAAATAAACTGTTGAAAAATGAAAAATGTTTTGTTCCAATATGATTCCATAACTTCACAGATAACAAACTGACATTGAATCAACGTGGAAATATGACATCGAAACAACGTTGATCTGACATTGTTTTGCTCATCGAATTAACGTTGAACCAACGTCAGATGCGTCATTCTTTCAAAACTAACGGAAAATCAACTTGAAATCAACGCGTTGTTTCAACGTTATGAAAGCAAACCAATTTTCGATTTCATTTAGCTTTGAAGAATGCCGCGTCTGACGTTGGTTCAACGTTAATTCGATGAGCAAATCAACGTTGTTTCAATGTCATGAGAGACGTCGTTTCCACGTTGATTCAATGTCAGTTTGCTGTCTGGGTTTTGTATCACAGTTTATTTTATTTGGCATAAATTATTGCATTGTGAATGTTTTTAATATATGAATTTAAATGTAATTATGGTATCAAACAAAAATGCAAAATAGACTTTAAAGGAGAACTCCGGAGCAAAATGAACCTTTGGTCTAATAAAAAATCGGTACCTAGTCAATCGTTCTCTGAGATTTGTTTTCATGATAATTAAATGTAAAGAGTTTTATCTCTAAAAACTGTATAATGCTAGTACAAAGACAGTTCACTTTGTGTATACAGACAGGAGCCATCTTATAAAATAGTCTCGATAAGTCGATCCCCGAACGCAGTTCATATAGTTCAGAAGTTCGCTGAACTTAATACAGTTCAGAACACTCAGCACGACGTTCGTGGTTTGACTTGTCATGACTGTTTTCCAAGATGGCTCCTGCCTGTATACACGAAGTGAACTGTCTTTATAAAATATCCTCTTATTAAACGGTCTGTACACTTACAAAGTTCTCAATGCTTCGTTTTGCATGTACGGACCCTCATTATGTTACTGTGTTAGTGTGGGGTTATTTTGAGCCTTGTTAGTGGTATAAACTACCGATTTCTTTTTACTTAGTCAATGCCCCCATTACTAGCATTACTAGTGTCTGTGTGTGAGCAAGCAAGTCTTTCATCCACTGACATAATCCCCATAGCTGTATTCTAAAGTGCAACCTAAACCATCAATTATATGATCACTTTTTTATCGAATCTTGGATGAAAGCCTTTGTAGCATTGACTGTGACCACATTTACTGCAACAGCTAATAGACATCATAGTGTCACTGACTCTAGATCCTTTAACCTACTCACAGTGTGGAAATGATTTCATTATGTAACATCCCAAGCTGTCGGCAGAATATTATAGAGTAGAATAAGGGCATTCAGTGCAGGCATTAGTTGTTTTTAATGTTCCTGTTTATCATTTTTTCCTCTAGACGTTGTTTGGCAAGACTATAGTGAGATAACCCAGCGTGATACATTAATGAGCTAGTTCTGTGTATTTTCTTGCAGAAATTGTCTGACAGCCCTGCGGTGACCAGATGAACCTAAAAGTGAATGAAAAATGAAAAAAACAAACAAACAAAACAAAAACATCTTCTTTAAAGGAGAACTCTGGTGCAAAATTAACCTTTGGTCTAATTACACATTGTTACCTAGTCAACCATTATCTGAGATTTGTTTTCATGTTTGCCGAATGTAAATAGTTTTATCTATAAAAACAGTTTAGCCTATAACGCTAGTATATAGGGCATAGAGTAATGACAAATAAAAATTGCTTCTTATTACCACTAACAAGGCTCAAAATAGCCCCACAGTAACACGGTAGCATAATAAGGGTCCCTACATTCAAACCGAAGCATTGAGAACTTTGTCAGTGTCCATACAGTTTAATAAGAAGATATTTTATACATACAGTCAACTTTGCAAAAACAGGAAGAAGCCATCTTTGAAAAATAGTCTCTACCAGTCGATCTACGAACGCCGATCCAAGTGCGCTTAACTGTGCAGAATCTCATATGGTCCGTTGTTTCCGGAAGATACACGAACCATTTTCTTCTCTTCAATATGTACATGTAGACTACTGTTCGCGCTCACCTTATCACCTTATTCACATCTCGACCAGCGCACTTGGATCGGCGTTCGTAGATCGACTGGTAGAGACTATTTTTCAAAGATGGCTTCTTCCTGTTTTTGCGAAGTTGACTGTATGTGTAAAATATCTTCTTATTAAACTGTATGTACAGTGACAAAGTTCTCAATGCTTCGGTTTGAATGTAGGGACACCTTATTATGCTACTGTTTTACTGTGGGGCTATTTTGAGCCTTGTTAGTGGTAATAATAAGCGATTTTTATTTGTCATTACTCTATGCCCTATCTACTAGCGTTATAGGCTAAACTGTTTTTAAAGATAAAACTATTTACATTCGGCAATCAAGAAAACAAATCTCAGATAGCGGTTGACTAGGTAACAATGTGTAATTAGACCAAAGGTTCATTTTGTGCCGGAGTTCTCCTTTAAATATCTTGTTTTCCAGAACATCTCATTCCAATATCTAAACATAAAACAATTTCATTGAGAAGCAAAACTGCTTAAAATGTCAAGACTTGAAGCACAAACATATTTGCTTCTCAACATTATTTTTTAATATGGATGTAAGCTTTAGATACATTTTTTTTTTTACCAGAAAGCAAAACAAAAATGATCAATCTTTATTTTTTTGTTGCTGTGCTTAGCTACAGTCTCCATTTTTTTCACAGACTATGAAGTTGAACATTTAATTTAATTTTTTTATTTATTTTTTATTTTACTCCTAGAAAACCCCTTTCTCTCGCACATCACTGCCCACTGTGAGAAGCTTGAGTTTCTAAGAGCATCATTTATCTCTGGCAGTAGCCTGCCTCTCATGTCAGATCCAATAGACTAACCCATTCACACTCTGTTCCAAAATCTCAAAAAACACCAGAGACACGATACATACATGTGTACTAAGGACAACTGAAACCTCAGGATCAAATGGCTCAATCTAAGAAGAGACGCTTTGCGGTCATTGGTCAAAGAACCACACGCAGTGTTCATCACTTTCAATAAATCTTCATGACAGCTAATCTATTACAGATATAATTCATGCAATTTATACCGATTAATGCAATGAGATTACTGTAGCTACATGTCTCAATGCAAGGTATTTGAAACTGCTTTCAGCTGACCATTGCAAAAAAACACTGCATCTAATTACCATTATTTATTTACATTCTCAAAATTCAACCCATGCCTCATTGAGAACTTTGTCAGTGTCCATACAGTTTAATAAGAAGATATTTCTTCAACCCATCAACCCATGCCTCATTTTATAAAACATTAGTTTTTTCCAGATTTGCGATGGTGACCAAACTGCTCACAAAATGAACTGCGATAATAGACTTTGCAGTGCGTCTCACTAAGGGAGTTTTCCCTGAATAATTGCACACTGTTTGTCTTGTAACCGTTAATAGGCTGTAATGAGAATAGGATGTCAATTAATAAACAATGCCTAATGGTTCATGAGTGGCCAATTAATAGTGCTTAACAAACAAAGGTGATGGATGAGTGAGAACATGACAGCCCTTTGCTCAGTGTCCACGGACAACCAATCGAGGTTGATGTCTCTGGTTATTAACACTTCAATACTACTCATATGATGGGTCACAGTGATTTTCCCAAGTAAGACATGTTCCTCCATCAACATTGCTGTCCCAAAATGTAGTCCTTACCCAATCCCTACCCCTAATCCTAACCTTGCCCATAGCTTTTCCCTAAAATCAGAGGGTAATGATCGGTGAATAACACTGATGTTTAAGTACTTCACCCTGGTTATAAACTTGACATAAACTGTAAACTTGTCCCTTACATCTGATTGGTTGATTGGAAAGTTGATCCAAGATCAACAAAGATGTTCATCAAGGAACATGTGGTACTTGGTGAAAGACATATTTTGTTGATCCTGGAACAACTTTCCTGTGTGGACATTTTGTCACAACCCTATCCCTACCCATTAACCCTTAACTTATCCCTGAAATAGGTGAATAACACTGATGTAGAAGCACCTATCCCTGCACCTAAGCACCTAATATTGTTCCAGGATTTCCAATATGGTGAACGTGATTTCACAAAGTACAACCAGAAATCATGTTCACCATATTGGACATCCTGGCACAACATTCCAGTTAGGGTTGCGTTTTCCATAAGCATCATTATAGCTCTGGCTAAGTTGATCGTAGAAACATTGCCACCAATGTTGTATGCGATCAACGTAGGCTTACAATATGGGAAACGCAGCCCAGATTTGATGGACTTTGTCAAGTTTAGGCTTACAGCATTATTAGGTGCTTCTACATCAGTGTTTTTCATATATAGTTTTCTTCCAATTGCAAGGATAAGTTGTGAGTAGGGTTATCTTTTAGGGCAATGAGTTAGGACTACATTTTCATACAGGAATGTTGTTGCAGGATCAACAAAATATGTTGATCCAGGAACATGTATTACTTGGGAAAATCAGGGTGACCATCGAGGATGTATCCTGCAAAAATATCTTGTTACATTTATGGTAAAAGTGTACTATAGCACTTTACAATAAGGTTTAATTTGTTAACATTAATGTTATGAACTAACCACAAGCAATACATTGTTAGTGTATTTGTTAATCCTTGTTACCATTATTTAATAAAAATACAGCTATTCGTTGTTTGTTCAGTGCATTACAAATAAATTTACTGATTTAAAATTATAAGTAAATGTTAAAATTAAAATTAACTATGATTAATAACTGCTGTAAAAGTGCAATTTATTATTATTTCATGTTAACCAATGCAATTAATTAGTTAACTAATGAAGTTTTTTGTAAGTAACTTACATTACCAAAAACAAAAATGAGAAGAAACAAAATTATATTATTTTAAAATATGTGATGTGATATGTGACGTATGGAGGGATTGGCTCACCTACATTATCTGTGGTATACATCGAAACGGGACTATTTTTATTCCAGAATGAAACAAAGTCAGACAAAACATCAGCCTTTTTTGGCCTGTGTTGAACAATGGCTCGAAGTGGCGATTTGTATTGATTACTCTTGTCCTTGCCTATGCTGAGACTTCACACACTGACTCGGCACCAGATCCCTGGGGTTCTCTAGTGCCTTCCACCACCGGCCGAATGACAGACAGACAGATAGATAGACAGACAGACAGACAGACAGACAGACAAAAAGACAGATATTATAGCTCTGTCAATGGTGAAGTATGATTTTAGCACACTAGTACTGTACTGTAGATTTTAGGCACTTTAGGCACTGGTACATATAACTTATGTTAAGGTTCACAGTACATTAAGTACATGTTTAGCTAATTAAATTATACTAATTATGTAATACGTCATATGCATATTTTTTAACACAGTTAAACCGTTTACATAATTGGACACTATAATAGTTCCAATCTATTCTGTTCAGAACAATTATGACAATCAATGAAATAGTTCACCCAATCTTTCCAAGTCTGCATGACTGCATAATTTCCTTTGACTTCCATTAAATGGACATGAAATACAATGGAAGTAAAAGGGAACCAACTGTTTTGAAGCAAATGAAGGTGGGTAAATAATGACTGAAACTAAAATTATGTAACACAACATTGTGTTTCATTTGTCACACTTATATTAGGGACCAATTCTTTCTCACTATTAACTATTAACTACGACTTTTGCCTTTATAAAATCCTAATTACTGTGAATTAATGGTTAGTAATGTAGTTGTTAAAATGGGTCATTTATGTAGAAGAAATGTTAAATTATTTTTTGAATTTGGAGCTTTCTAGACTAAGAAAAGCCATAATTTATTTTTGGCTCATGTGGATGAAAGACAACAACTCCCAGCATGCACTTGCTTCGTGGTCCCAGAATACACTTGCTTCGCTACCCTAGGAGGCCACGCCTACCGGTAACAGAGCACAGTAGTTAAACAACAAGTCTAGGTTACTAGTGAGTCTCCGTGATGAGTGAGTCTGCCCGAAAATGAGTTTCAAGATCACCCAAAATGTCCGGGATTCGGCTTTTGCGTTCTACAGTCGCCATTCATCATGTTTACTGTGGCGAGCAGGATGAGTGAGGGCTGCGGAAGAACGACGCGAGGCCGGTGGCGTGATCACTGATGAGTGGCACTTGTGAGACGCACCGGTCTTGTATCTCTCCCGGAGGAGCGGGAATTTTCTTAGCAATGTTAAAACGCACATCAACCGATCACTTGTTTAGCGTTCATGTAAACACTACATTCAGATTTACCAATCACAAGGAATTCCGTTAGATTGAAACTGTACATGTAAACAATGAATGGCGACTGCAGAAAGCAAAAGCTGAATCCCGGACGTCGACGGCTGGATATGTCCGGGAAAAAGAGATTGGTAATCCCTTCTACTCAGCTTTCTCCACAGAACAAGAGCCTGCTAGCTTAGCTTCCCAAAAAAAGATGGCTGACACTATGTGTACATTCTGTGAGTGAGATCCCACCCTCTATGGGCGGGTTGAGAACATGCGGAACGGCCCCTACAACTGATTGTAGTCTTCAGCCTCTGTTCAAAAAATCCTCGGATGACGCAAAATGACGATTTTTGGGTCATCAGAGGAATTTTTACAGACAAAGTATACATAAATCTCTCATCTCAGGGGGATGTGAGGTTGGAAAGAGCATGGTAATTCGAAAATACTATACATACAAAGCTTATGCTAAATCCTGAAGTATGCCTTTAAGTTTAGGTATTGGGAAGAATTGAGGGATGTAGAATATGGTAATGCTACTTTATAAGTACTAATAAACAGCCAAAATCCTAGTAATATGCATGCTAATAAGCAACTAGTTTATGAGAATTGGACCCTAAACTAAAGTGTTGCTGTTTCATTTATATTTAATACTTTTAGGATTCATGATAATTACATTCTACCATTTCAAGAGAGCAGTCAGCTTTAGATTGTATTAGTGCCATCATATTTGCTATTCTTTGAGGAGATTCTTTTTCATTAACTGATAAATGAGAGTTCTGATAAGTCCTCACACTGGTTTTAGAAAATTTCTAAAAAAAAAAAATATTCAGACACTCAAGAGTTTGTTTCAGATGTTGCTGATGCAGATGTTGTCTATCCTATATATATATATATATATATATATATATATATATACACACACACTTATATATTACACTCATGAGTTTATCCCTCTGATTATGGAGACATGGACATTTTTCTTTAGCGGGAAAAAGTTCCAGCGTATAACCTACTAGTAATACATCTATTCACAACTCATTATGCAGTCAATATTGATTTATCCATCCAGCTCATTTTGTCAAATGAATAACTTTTTTCCATTGACTGACTCTCATATCATCTGTCTCTAATAATGCTTGGCTTATGAGCATATTGAGAGACTGCACATTTTCATCTCTGCTCCATATAATAATAAAACTCCACATATGCACTATAAAAGACTGCAGCAAGAGTGAACAAAAATTTCAAATCTTCTGCATATCTCTTCTTATCTTTCTTTATCCATTTCTTTTTGTGTCTTTTTCTCCTCCTCTCTCTTTCTCAAATCCAGAAAATCTCACTCCTGGCCGAGAGTCCCTGCTGTGCACTGTGAGAGAAGAGGGATCTTTTTCACAAGTGGTGTCCAGGCTGGCAGTAGGACAGTTCTGAACTGAGCCCAGGATTAGCTTCCTGCTGGTGACGTACACACACTCTCTGAACACGAGAGAACACACACTCAACAAAGAGAGGAGCTTGTCATTTCTAATGGTCAGTGTCCATAGAGCAATGCAAAACATGACTGTGGTGCCAACATGGATGAGAGCAGGTAAAATGGCATAGATTATGATTATATTAAATTTGTAAATGAATGAATTAGTATGTTCTGAAAGGACCAATTTGTCTATAAGCAATAATACACCAATATATTTTTGGTTTATAAATATACACATGGCTTACATACACATAGGCTATAATTGTTTAACATGTTCATGACAAAGATTAAAGGTACAGTTTACATACAAATGAAAATTTTGCCATGACACCAATCCACACACTAATAATTAAAATGTTATTTAATGCAGGGTTTTTAAATGATTGGTGGTCACATGATAAGTCACATGACATGCGAGAAAAAAAATGAGCTAGGCGTCCAAAAGCCTCATTTAACTTTACCGATGTCAGTTGCGATTACAAACTCTCAGTTGCGTCACTTGTGCTTTTGTAAATCCCCTCACGCATCTGTGGATTTTGAAACACTTCTAGCGTTGACGTGCAGATAAATCCACAAATAAGTGGACTCCACCCGCTACTTCCTCAAGCCAATCAGATAACAGCCCCATTGGCCAAATTGAGCCGCTTAATGATGGATTCAGATTGTACAGACCCCCACTGCCCTAACCCTTCATGAAGGAGGAGTATGCATTTTTGTCATTTGCTCAATTATGACATTTTTAATGCAAATATGGCATTGTTTGAGATGTCTTTTATGACACCTTGAAATAAACCAATACATCATAACCTGTCAGTGTCTTTGTCATGACAACTTGACATTACTAAGACAACACAAGTTGTCATAAATGTCATAAACATGACATAGCAGATTAATTCTCAAACTTAAGAAACCTCATAACTTTATGGGTTAACATTACATTAAACTTTCATGTGGTTGGTTTTTACATTGGCTGTCATAAGGCCATTATAACATTTTTTATGACAAATTCTGTTTGTACCATTTTTCCATTTTCCATTTTTTAAGGAATTAATCCGAAAAACAATTGATCGATTATTCACTTAAGCAAGGTGTGCACGACACCTTTTTCAACACAGTAAATACAACAGCTAACTAGAGTGTTTACAATGTTGCTGTTTGTTGGGGTAGTGTGTAACAGCCTTTAGTCATCATTGGATTTGGCATTGCTATAGAAACAAGACCACAATGGTTAGTTTTCTAAGGAACTTGCAGCCTCATCCAGCAACAGGCCCACTACCGTCTGCTTCTCTCTGTGTTACAGACATACATTAGGTTAAATCATTAACTTCAGAAGACATTGCAAAGCCAAGCCGCCCTTATCCCAGTTAACAGTCCTCTAGAAAAATAAGCCACCCTTATCCCAGTTAACAGTCCTCTAGAAAAATGGCCATTTCATGCCAGTTCGTAGTGGCTGAGCACAGTTTCAATTCTGGCGTAAATTGTTTGTACAGTCCATCTTATATAGCCAATATGTGTAGAAATAAGGTCTGTTCTAAACTATTAGACCCACGATCCTCCTCTCCAGAAGTCTCCTAATAGTCTACTGCTTGAAACAGGTGCTCTGCAGATTGCTTCTTCAAAATGATTAACGGTTTAACATTTATTTGGGCTCTGTGTGTGGGTGTTATTTCGTAGGGTCTAATCTGCTGGATATGGCTATGGACTTGTTTGGCCTCCATCTTCTGATATTTGCAGATGAACAGATTGATGAAGTAACTAGGCATATTGCAAAACATTTTGGATGACATGCTGGATGGCATAGTTCCAAAATCCCAATAAATGCCTCATTCATTGATAACACCTGACTAAAAATAATGATTTGCCCAAAAATTGTACATGAATACAGTTGAATCATTTTGTTGAATCATGCATTTGCAACCCTCTAATGCGAGTAAATCCCTCATATACTGTACGCAACTAAATCTCCGCTCTGGGCGACTATATAATGTCTATCATTAGCCATTGGCTAATAAATTGTCGGATGAGACGTTAAACCGAGGTTCTGAATCCCATTAAAAATCCCGAAAAGTAGGGGAATAACCCCGGCATCCTGGCCAAATTTGCAATAAGGTATTGCACTAGCAATGGGACAGTCAGATGACAATAACTGGAAGATAGGTAATTAGTTAGTAGGATACTTTTCTACTAGTATTTCCTATGAATCCAAAGAAAACACATGTCATTTAAAGGGAACCACTGAATTGATGCATATGCCCAAAAGCCAAACTGTCAAAATTGTCTGTGGCCTAACGGACTTCGATCTGTAGAAATGTGCTATAATACTGTGTGGAAATGTCATATTTGCACCTAAAGCCTGAGTAGAGTGTCGATGAATTCATAATTGACTGCAGTTACAGTGTACATGTAGATTGGAACTTGTAGGGCTATGTGTGTGATGCAATCTTTAGCTTGTTTAATTTTTTTTTTTAGCAAGGACACAAATATTAAAAAAATACATTTTTTATGCTGAAGTGAAGGAAAGGATTCAATACAAAATTGATACATGAATGCTTTTTTTTTAAATAACACTTTAAGTACAGCTCTACACATTCTGCAACATAATGGACAGAAATGCCTATATTAACTAATGTGTGGCTTTGAAATAATTACTTATTACCATATGACCTAGAGTGTTTTGAAGTCTTATTATCGTACATTTGAACTTACTATTGAATTTCTCAGAAGCTTTGGATATCCTTAAAATGCCTTTCTTCTTTCATAATCCTTTTTTTGGACCGTGACCTGAAGTTTGACATCATATCAAGTTTGACATTTTTCTTGCCCTTTTCTAGCCTTATTTTGAACATGTTTGTGTCAAGCCAGTTGTCACCTGTACCTCAGCGGACCCATTTTGGGAGGAGGTTGTTTTAGTCTTTAAAATAACTACAGCTCCTCATTCAGATAAAGTGTGCCTGCAGCCTTTTTACTGGGCATTCAGTAGAGAATTTCAAACACTTTTCTTGCTAAGGATTATGGGTTCAGTTATTGAGATTTCCCACTAATGCCTGTCATGGCTGCTTGCATTGTGATTGGGGATGAAGTTCCAAAATGTTGTTCCTGGATTCTAACATATTGTATTCTATTCTAAAGGGGATTTATGTTGCAAGGCGTGTAGAACGTCTGTGGTGTTTTCAAGCCATTTGGAAGTCTTCTCTTAAAACTGAAGTGTGTCATTAGCGGCACCAAATGTAATTGCAAAAATAATGTTTTTTTTAATTTTTTTTTATGTTACCCCAAAACCATCTTCAGCTGCCATTTGTCAGATTATTTGATAGTCTCGCCCCAAACTTAAACAATTTTTGAGCCAATGTTCTTCTGTTGGGCTAGATGCTCAAACCATGTACAATGTTACAAAACCCACTTAACAAGCTTTAATTCAAGCTGTCATAAATAAAGTACTGAATATAATACTGTATAAATAATATTGGTCATACTTTAGATTAGGGTCCAGTTCTCACTATAACTAACTATTAACCATATGACTTTTAACTCCAAATTACTTGTTATTAATAGTTATTAAGGTAATTGTTTAGTTTAGGTATGATTAAGGGATGTAGAATATGGTCATGACTCATGCGGAATAAGGCATTTATATGTACTTTATAAGTAGTAATAACCAGCCAATATATCAATGTTTATGCTAATAACCAAGTTAATAGTGAGAATTGGACCCTAAACTAAAGGATTACCATGTTCCTTTAGTGTGTATTGTATGTTTGTGCATGTATAAGATCTGCAAAGCTCATCAAGTTACAAAGCTCATACACTTTAAAATCAAAATATTTAGTCTTCCTTTGAAAAAAAAAAAAAAAAAAAAAAAAAACACTCACCAATTGCCTTAAGCAATGCAAAGTGAAATAGGAATTGCGTTGTACAGATAAATGTTTGGTTAGTGAAGTTCTTACCTGAAGGTGATGATACACAGGGCAACTATTAGAGCAATTTTGGTGGGCAATCTTGCTGTGCAATTGTTGTTTGGCCACTTTCCCATTGAAAATGGGCAATACATTTTTATCTGGATAATTTAGATCGTTTGTGGGCCCTGAGTCTCATCTGGTTGTCCATTGATGGCAACATTGCCCAAAAAGTTGGCCTGTGTATCACCACTTTAATAGTAGAAACTAAAACAACTATTGTACTCGATAATTTACGTTAGATTTACTGTTGACTCATAGCTACCCAGAATTACTGACTCCCAAAGTGCATTGCAGCATAAATAAATTATCCAATTGCTTTTTTTTAATCTTTTTTTTTGTTTTGCTCTTTGCCAATTTTATTTGCTGTCAGTAGCACAACAAAAACAGCAAATAAAATTGTCATTGTCACAATTGATAAAATGTCATTTTGTTACCATTGTTGTGTTTTGCATGCTGAATGTTGAAGACTGTGTGACTTCAGCATGGTCGATTGCAAGATATTGTCATAAATATATAGAGCAATAATATTACCCAATTAAAGGGTTCAGAGGGTGCTTATGACATAAGTCTTTGCAGCACAATGTTAAAAGATCATTATCCCACATGATAAATAGAGTAGTTAGTGATTTAGTTAGAAGTTAGGTCACCTTTTAAAAGTAACCTATGTATTACTTCCCTTTCTTTGAATTAATTTAATCAATTTTCTTGTTGCATTACTGCATCAATAGGAAGGGTATTACAATAATATAAAAGACGTTCCAAGTGGCCAATCAAAGGGAACACCAATCACTATAATGGTGAGTTAAAAAAAATCATTTGAGGAAAATCAACAACAATTTATGAAGTCGACTATATTGTTCTCTAATTTTTTTCAGTTGTATTGACAATTAAACATTCAAGATGACTTTGGGACATGAGTGAATGCAACTAGGGAAAGATAACTGCTGAAGTGAAGGAAATGAGTGAGAAGTCTATTAAGAATTGCCCCACATCAAAAACTTTTATTTTTCTTGACAAAATATCTCTCAAACCAATCAATTAATCTTAACTGGGGTTTCCCGAGTAACCACCAAGGCATTAAGGGTGTAACAATATATCGTGCCACAATATATCGCAATACAAAAATGCAACAATACATATCGTGGAAAGTGACAATATGTATTGTGGATAGTCCCCTCAAAATAAAAAATACTGTGTGAGTTTTGGCTCTGGTAAATCAGTTTCTCCTCCACTTTCTAAAATCAAATCAAAAATCCCTAATGAGAGAACCTTACAGCACTTAATTGTTAACTTACAGTCCAATTCGTGGGCTTCTGTCTATGACAGTGCGACTTCTGATGCTGCATATGACAATCTGATTAAGATCATTCAAGGCTCCAATTCCTGAGAAGACTATCAAATGCAGCACTACTCCCCAGAACCCCTAGCCTGGTTCAACCAGACTCTAGTTCATTTCGTTTCCACATAGAGTCTGGAACCGCTCCATTGAAAAACGTTTCCTTCCTTGTAGGCGGGTTCACTATTAAAGTTCAAATCTATTGGATCTGCCCAAAGTCACTCACGATCTGCCATAGCCAATCGCTAAAGGGGTGTCGTGAGTGACGTATGTCATGCGCCGAAATGATAAGAGGATTACGTTTACAATAGGATTTCAGTCAACGAGCGCCGCAGGTTTTGTTAATCTAGGAACAATTATTAATTCGAAATGTATATTTGACACGAAGGACAGTGATGTATTCATTCAATGGTGGAAGCTGTGTCTAATCATTACAAATACGCCGCTGTGGTCGTCTCTGATCTGCCGCAAATGCTGTAGCAGCTACAGTGAATGATCAGTCTGTCTCTATCTGCAGATGTGTAATAAACAACAATTTTTCATATTACGTCTTATTGTTTCTTAATTACCTTAATTATGGTCTTCAAAGTATGTGTTTGTACATTTTTATGTGGCATTTATTTTTTTTAGTAAAACAAATCAACCATTGCCATCTAAAACTGAAAATCAAATGTCTTCAAAGTATGGTTTTTCACATTTTTATTTATGACAATTATTTTTTTTTTAAATCACAACCAATTTGTATGATTTACAACATGTAAAACTGACACACAAACCTCCTGCACGAGTGCACAAAGGGGCTCAAAATGTTCTATTCATCACAAAAATCAGTAAATATACAGTTGGGAATATGAGCGACTGACATGACTCCTGAGCGGATCTTCAACAATAGTTTAGCAGCCAGGACTCGGGGCTTCCGAACACCGCGAACACCAGGCTAAACCGTCCGTCCAAAATGTCACGGTCATCGTGCACGAACTGCCCAGCACAAACTTCCAAACTTTCTGCCTCCTTCACTTGGTCCTCAGTTGTGCAACAAGAGGTGAGACGATAACAATCCGGCTTTAAATTCTATATATTCGGCAGTTTCTTTTCCAACAACGGACCGAATAGCTTTTCTCACGTCTTTCTCCGCTGCCATTACTGAATTGAAACTGACGCGCTTACATCAACGTCATCTTTCTCAGCCACTCCCTCTATTCGCTGATTGGTCCTACAAAAAATTGGTTTCTGGAAACCTAAGGATATGGAGCGATCCCAGACGTAGTACAGAAGTAAAATGAAATTGAGTGGGAGTGCGTAGGAGGGCGCAGCCAGGCTACAGAACCCCTGGATTACAAAGGGAATTTTGAAATCTAATAAATATAAAAGTAGGCTTTATAAAATCTACATGAAAAATCCTTCTAGTTAAATAAAGAGAAATATATTTCTTATAAAAATAAGTTAACACAGATCATAAGAAAGAGCAAAACAAATCATTATACAGAACTTCTAAAAGCCTCACAGGGGACTGTAGGAGGTCATGGAATGTGTTAAATTAAGTTCTCAATAGGCGACACAAACTGACTGCTCTACCCGATCTTGATGATGCCAAAGCTGATCTTGCACAGAGTTTTAATAATCATTTTGTTTCTATAGGTGTAAATCTGTCTAAAAAGATAAGTCAACTCAAGGGCATTTTCTCT
Source organism: Pimephales promelas (assembly GCF_016745375.1). Next base: position 2,518,358 of record NW_024121566.1, read on the forward strand.
CTGGTAGTTACATTCATTCATTTTTCATGATATCAACAGACAATACTGAACTCCTCAAGATCATTTTGGACTTGAGGAGCTATTACATCGCTGGTGTAGATGGAATATCTAGTAAGATCATGAAGGCCGTTGCGAACATCATTGTAGAGCCACTGGCTCATTGTATTAACCTTTCTTTATCTACTGGTATTGTACCTAAAATGTGAAAAAATTGCTAAAATAATCACAATTTGTAAAATAATAAGAATAATTACTTAATAATTCCTTGAACTGCAACCTTAACGTGGTGGAGGGGTTTGAGTACCCGAATGACCCTAGGAGCTATGTTCTCTGGGGCTATATACCCCTGGTAGGGTCTCCCAAGGCAAACAGGTCCTAGGTGACGGGTCAGACTAAGAGCGGTTTAAAAACCCCTTATGAGAACAATAGATTTAAGGACCGTGACGTCACCCGGTATGGCGCAGCCGGGGCCCCACCCTGAAGCCGGGGTCGGGGCTCGTATACGAGCGCCTGGTGGCCGGCCTCTCCCCACGGGGTCCGGCCGGGCTCAGCCCGAAGGAGCGACGTGGGACCGCCTTCCCGTGGGCTCACCACCTGCAGGAGGAGCCGTAAGGGGCCGGTGCAAAAAGGATCGGGCGGCAGTAGAAGGCAGGGGCTTCGGCGACCCGATCCCTGGACACAGAAACTAGCCTTAGGGACGTGGAGCGTCACCTCGCTGGCGGGGAAGGAGCCTGAGATTGTGCGTGAGGTTGAGAGGTTCCGACTAGAGATAGTCGGGATCACCTCTACGCATGGCTTGGGCTCTGGAACCACACTCCTTGAGAGAGGATGGACTCTTCACCACTCTGGAGTTGCCCATGGTGAGAGGCGACGGGCTGGTGTGGGTTTGTTAATAGCCCCCCAGCTCAGCCGCCATGTGTTGGAGTTTACCCTGGTGAACGAGAGGGTCGTTTCCCTGCGCCTACGGGTCGGGGATAGGTCTCTCACTGTCGTGTGTGCCTATGGGCCAAACGACAGTGCAGAGTACCCGGCCTTCTTGGGGTCTCTGGGAGGAGTGCTGGAAAGTGCTCCAACTGGGGACTCCGTCGTTCTACTGGGGGACTTCAATGCTCACGTGGGCAACGACAGTGACACCTAGAGGGGCGTGATTGGGAGGAACGCCCCTCCCCCCGACCTGAACCCGAGTGGTGTTCAGTTATTGGACTTCTGTGCTAGTTACAGTTTGTCCATAACAAACACCATGTTCAAGCATAAGGGCGTCCACCAGTGCACGTGGCACCAGGACACCCTAGGTCGTAGGTCGATGATCGACTTTGTGGTCGTTTCATCTGACCTGCGTCCGTATGTCTTGGACACTCGGGTGAAGAGAGGGGCGGAGCTGTCAACTGATCACCACCTGGTGGTGAGTTGGATCCGATGGCGGGGGAGGAGGCTGGACAGACCCAAGCGTACTGTAAGGGTTTGTTGGGAACAAGCGGACTGCGGCCCGGGTGGTTGTGGAGGCAAAAACTCGGGCCTGGGAGGAGTTCGGTGAGGCCATGGAGAAGGACTATCGGCTGGCCTCGAAGAGATTCTGGCAAACTGTCCGGCGCCTCAGGAGGGGGAAGCAGTCCCCCACCAATGCTGTTTACAGTAGGGGTGGGCGGCTGCTGACCTCAACTGGGGATGTCGTCGGGCGGTGGAAGGAATACTTCAAGGATCTCCTCAATCCCGCCGCCACGTCTTCCATTGAGGAAGCAGAGGCTGAGGGTTCAGAGGTGGACTCGTCCATCACCCTAGCTGAAGTCACCGAGGTAGTCAAGAAACTCCTCGGTGGCAAGGCACGGGGGGGTGGATGAGATCCGCCCTGAATACCTCAAGTCTCTGGATGTTGTGGGGCTGTCTTGGTTGACACACCTCTGCAGCATCGCGTGGTGGTCGGGGACAGTGCCTCTGGGATGGCAGACCGGGGTGGTGGTTCCTCTTTTTAAGAAGGGGGACCGGAGGGTGTGTTCCAACTACAGGGGATCAAACTTCTCAGCCTCCCTGGGAAAGTCTATGCCAGGGTACTGGAGAGGAGAATACGGCCGATAGTGGAACCTCGGATTCAGGAGGAACAGTGCGGTTTTCGTCCTGGCCGTGGAACACTGGACCAACTCTATACTCTCTACAGGGTGCTGGAGGGTTCATGGGAGTTTGCCCAACCAGTCCACATGTGTTTTGTGGATTTGGAGAGGGCATTCGACTGTGTCCCCCGAGGCGGCCTGTGGAGGGTGCTCCGGCAATATGGGGTCCGGGGTCCTTTGCTAAGGGCTGTCCGGTCCCTGTATGACCGAAGCAGGAGCTTGGTTCGCATTGCCGGTAATAAGTCAGACTTCTTCCCAGTGCATGTTGGACTCCGGGAGGGCTGCCCTTTGTCGCCGGTTCTGTTCATAATTTTTTTGGACGGAATTTCTAGGCGCAGCCAGGGGCCGGAGGGTGTCATGTTTGGGGACCGCACGATTTCGTCTCTGCTCTTTGCGGATGATGTTGTCGTGTTGGCCCCTTCACACCTGGACCTTCAGAATGCACTGGGGAGGTTTGCAGCCGAGTGTGAAGCGGCTGGGATGAGAATCAGCACCTCCAAATCCGAGGCCATGGTCCTCAGTTGGAAAAGGGTGGCTTGCTCACTTCAGGTTGGTGGAGAAATCCTTTCTCAAGTGGAGGAGTTTAAGTATCTTGGGGTTTTGTTCACGAGTGAGGGAAGGATGGAATGGGAGATTGACAGACGGATCGGTGCAGCTTCTGCAGCAATGCGGTCGATGTACCGGTCTCTTGTGGTGAAGAAGGAGCTGAGCCGTAAGGCAAAGCTCTTGATTTACCAGTCAATCTACGTTCCTACTCTCACCTATGGTCATGAGCTTTGGGTCATGACCGAAAGCACTAGATCCCAGATACAGGCGGTTGAAATGAGCTTTCTCCACAGGGTGGCTGGGCGATCTCTTAGAGATAGGGTGAGAAGCTCGGTCACTCGGGAGGAGCTCAGAGTAGAGCCGCTGCTCCTCCACATCGAGAGGGGTCAGCTGAGGTGGCTCGGGCATCTGTTCCGGATGCCTCCTGGACGCCTCCCTGGGGAGGTGTTCCGGGCACGTCGCACTGGGCGGAGGCCCTGGGGAAGACCTAGGACACGCTGGAAAGACTATGTCTCCTGGCTGGCCTGGGAACGCCTCGGTGTGCCCCCAGAAGAGCTAGAGGAAGTGTCTAGGGAGAGGGAAGTCTGGGCATCTCTGCTTAGACTGCTGCCCCCGCGACCCGGCCCCGGAAGAAGCGGAAGAAGCGGAAGAAGATGTATGTATGTATGTATGTATGTATGTATGTATGTACTTAATAATTAGCCCTTATTATTCTACCCTTTTCTAAAGTAATGGAGAAGGTAGCTTCTTTGGGGGACCCATTCACTATACCAAATTCTGATTCTGTACATCCTGCAAGAACCACCAGAACTTCCTGTAAATGGTCTGAAAGACTGAACCATACAGCGAATGCGTTCACACTAGAAACAAACCAACCTTTGTTCAGTTTGATCCGGACAAACACTACCTCTTTTCGTCTGACCAAATCACGTCCGGGTGTGGTTTCACACCTGTAATTTTGATTTGGACCAAACTGAAAAGTCAGAAAATTCGGACCCTACAAGGTAGATGGGAAAGGGCCCTAAAACATCCACATCACAATGTGAAATGTAAAAGCTTTTTTTGGATGCTATGTGTTTGGATGCAAAAGCACTTTTTTTGGCCTTCCAAAAAAGGATGAAATTAGGAATCAGAGGTTAGGATTTATTAATAAAGCTGTTATGGGCACCACAACTCAAAAGTTTGATTTGCATCTGAACCTCTAAATGCGATTTTAAATTTTCTTCTTTAATGATTTTTATCAAACTTGTATATTTAAGTTCAGTAGTTTCACTTAAATAACAATTAATGGATAATTATCATTGCCATTTACTGTAAGTGAAATCACTGAACTTAAATATACAAGCTTGATAAAAATGATCATTGTAGAAGAAAATTTCAAATGGCACTTAGAGGCTTTTGCATCTGATCTCTTCAAAAACACTTTAATATAAACATTTATTAACACTGAACAAATTACACTTAATTAACATTTAACAACACAATTCATTTTTAAACAAAATAATAAGTCAATTATATTTATATTTATTTATATTTATTATATATGATTAAGAGAAAAACATCATTCTCTTTCACACACAAACTCATTTTTTAACAGTAAATAAATTCATTTCGCAAATGTCAAGTAAATATATAGCCCGATACAGTAATGGCTGTTTGAAAGCAGCTTTACAGGGTTAAACAGGAAAATGATCAATGATGCGAACAGAGTTAAATTTGGCTGTAAAGCTGGGTGCTCTAAAAAGAAATTAGTGTTATTGTTCAGCTGAATACAGCTGTGTTGATTCAGTACTCTATAAAGTATATCAATTATAAAAAAAGTCCATTTTCATTATTAAGCAGCTCTGCAGAAAACAGTGATGTCATCGTCCAGCTCAGTTCAGTTCTCATATAATGGTGTCCATGCAGGCCGATTAGTAGTACTAAGAATACGTGTCCCCAAGTAAGCAAGCCAGAGGCGACAGTGGCAAAAACCCAAACTCCATCAGTGACAAAATAAATAAATAAAAACGAGGCTCAGTCGGGGGGCCAGTTCTCCTCTGGCTAAACAACGAACATGTGTGTAAGGATTCCAGGCTGCTTCACAAATCAGATTGTGGATTGATTCCATTCCGAGTATTTTATTCAGCTCCTTTTGCTTGAAGATTGGAAAAGATTTCACCAAGGTAAAAGAGTAGCAAAACTCGAGAGCATGTAGATGTGAATTTGAGAACTTGTACAATAAATATTTGAACTTGTACAATAAAATTTACACTCACAGTGAAAACCCTGTATAAGGGATTTGCAACTTCTCAAACAACTTTCTCTCACCACCACACAGTTTGCAAATGCACAAGTTAGTTACGCATCTAATACATTACGAAAATAGTTGCAAATCAATGCGTGAAGATTTGAAATAGCAATGACAGATTTGAAAAGTAGCAAATGCCTAATTGAGGTTGTACTGTGAATGTGAATTGTGTGTCTCTCATTCTATTTCTGTGAAAGGCATTTTATACATTTGTGACTACTTGTCTGCAGCTTCAAGTTCAGAAAACAGGTTTTTGACTATTGTCTGCGAGTGAAAATCTCAACATTCAACAGGTTTTCAAATAAAAATATTTATTGTACAAGTTCTTAAATTCACATCTATGTTCTCCAGTTTTGGTTCTAAGATAAGATCACGACGGCATTGGTGGGAGGGGAGTTAAAGCTAGCCTTTGGGTCTGTGTGGTGGACTGCTCTGTTTCTCTGGTCCGATGACTGTGCCGAGGACTGTTATGTCAACGAGGTCTTCACAGGCATTTGTTTCTAGGTCTTGTCAAGTTGTGATGTTCTCGTCTGGCATTCAGGCTGCTGTGGTCATGCCGAGTTCAGACTGCTAAATTTTAGCCATGATTTTGGCTCACCAACAGGTTTTGAGAAATAGCCGACAAAGGCCCGAAATCACAGATAAATTGCCGCTCGTTCATGCGAGTGACAATCATGCAGTGTGAATGAGCAAAGACGCGATCTGAGAGAATCGCCGACGATCTTTCTCTCTGTATCTTGCGAGAGCATCTTGTGTAGGATGTCCCAACTACCGGGATAAATCACACACAAAGCGCATACGTCCGATAATGACACGTTCAATACGCGAACTAATGACTCATTTGAACTGATTCGTTTTAATGAATGGTTAAAACAACTGAACTGATCTTCCAACACTGAACTTATGGGACGTTTAATTGGTGTATAACTAATTGTAACACTTTTCAATAAGGTTTCATTTATTATATAAATTACATCAAAATTACAGTTTGCTTAGTCAAGTAAGGTTTAAAACAAATAAAACCACTTGTTTTGGGTTTTTTTTTTCCCCAAAAAAGCATATGACTACTTTTTCCCACACAGTGCTATCAGGAATCGATAAGAGAATCGTTAAAGAATCGGATCGATAAGCAGAATCGTTAGTGGCATTGATATCGATAAAATCTTATCAATTCCCATCCCTAGCTAAGACGTAATCATCTTAAACATAGAGTCTATCCTAACGAGCTGAGGATATGAATCAGGTGTGTTAAATAAGGGAGACATACACAATATGCAGAGCAGTGGGTCGCGAGGACTGGAGTTGAGAACCCCTGGATTAGTTAGAAAGAAAGAAATAGATTAGTTAGAGAGAAAGAAAGATGGATTAGTTAGAAAGAAAATGATAGATTAGTCGAATCTATCTTTTTCTTTCTAACTAATCTATTTTTCTTTCTTTCTAACTACTCTATTTTTTTTCTTTCTATCTAATCTTTCTTTCTTTCTAACAAATCTATCTCTTTCTTACTTTCTAACTAATCTATCTTTTTTCTTTCTAACTAATCTATCTTTTTTCTTTCTAACTAATCTAGCTTTTTTCTTTCTAACTAATCTAGCTTTCATTCTAACTAATCTATCTTTTCTCTTTCTAAGTAATCTATCTTTTCTCTTTCTAAGTAATCTATCTTTTTTCTTTCTATCTAATCTATCTTTTTCTTTCTATCTAATCTATCTTTCTATCTAATTAATCTATCTTTTTCTTTCTAACTAATATATCTTTTTATTTCTATCTAATCTATCTTTTTTCTTTTTAACTAATCTAGCTTTCATTCTAACTAATCTATCTTTTCTCTTTCTAAGTAATCTCTTTCTTTCTAACTAATCTATCTTTTTTCTTTCTAACTAATCTATCTTTTCTTTCTATCTAATCTAACTTTTTTCTTTCTATCTATCTTTCTATCTAACTAATCTATCTTTTTCTTTCTAACTAATATATCTTTTTTCTTTCTATCTAATCTATCTTTCTAACTAATCTATCTTTCTTTCTTTCTAACTAATCTATCTTTCTTTCTAACTAATCTATCTTTTTTCTTTCTAACTAATCTTTTTATCTTTCTTTCTAACAAATCTATCTTTCTTTCTAACTAATCTATCTTTCTTTCTTTTCAACTAATCTATCTTTCTTTCTAACTAATCTATCTTTCTTTTTTCTAACTAATCTATCTTTTTTCTTTCTAACTAATCTATCTTTCTTTCTTTCTAAACAAATCTTTCTTTCTTTCTTTCTTTCTAACTAATCTATCTTTTTTCTTTCTAACTAATCTAACTTTCTTTCTAACTAATCTATCTTTTTTTCTTTCTAACTAATCAGTTTTTTCTTTCTAACTAATCTATCTCTTTCTCTTCATAACTAATCTATCTTTTTTCTTTCTAACCAATCTATCTTTTTCTTTTTAACTAATCTATCTTTTTTCTTTCTAACTAATCTATCTTTTTCTTTCTAACTAATCTCTTTCTAACTAATCTATATTTCTTTCTAACTAATCTATATTTTTTCTTTCTAACTGATCTATCTTTCTTTCTAACTAATCTATCTTTCTTTTTAACTAATCTATCTTTATTTCTAACTAATCTATCTTTCTTGCTAACTAATCTATCTTTTTTCTTTCTAACTAATCTGTTTTTCTTTCTAACTAATCTATCTTTCTTTCTAACTAATCTATTTTTTTCTTTCTAACTAATCTATCTTTCATTCTAACTAATCTATCTTTTCTCTTTCTAAGTAATCTATCTTTCTTTCTAACTAATCTATATGCTTTCTTTCTAACTAATCTATCTTTTTCTTTCTATCTAATCTATTTTTTTCTTTCTATCTAATCTATATTTCTATCTAACTAATCTATCTTTTTTCTTTCTAACTAATATATCTTTTTCTTTCTATCTAATCTATCATTCTTTCTAACTAATCTATCTTTCTTTCTTTCTAACTAATCTATCTTTATTTCTAAACAAATCTATCTTTCTTTCTAACTAATCTATCTTTCTTTTTTTCTAACTAATCTATCTTTTTTCTTTCTAACTAATCTATATTTTTTCTTTCTAACTAATCTATCTTTCTTTTTAACTAATCTGTTTTTTCTTTCTAACTAATCTCTCTTTCTTTCTAACCAATCTATATTTTTTCTTTCTAACTAATCTGTTTTTTTCTTTCTAACTAATCTATATATCTTTCTTTCTAACTAATCTATCTTTCTTTTTAACTAATCTGTTTTTTCTTTCTAACTAATCTCTCTTTCTTTCTAACTAATCTATATTTTTTCTTTCTAACTAATCTGTTTTTTTCTTTCTAACTAATCTATATATCTTTCTTTCTAACTAATCTATCTTTTTTCTAACTAATCTGTCTTTTTTCTTTCTAACTAATCTATCTTTTTTCTTTCAAACTAATCTATCTTTCTTTCTTTCTAACAAATCTATCTTTCTTTCTTTCTAACTAATCTATCTTTTTTCTTTCTAACTAATCTAACTTTCTTTCTAACTAATCTATCTTTTTTTCTTTCTAACTAATCTGTTTTTTCTTTCTAACTAATCTATCTCTTTCTCTTCATAACTAATCTATCTTTTTTCTATCTAACCAATCTATCTTTTTTCTTTTTAACTAATCTATCTTTTTTCTAACTAATCTATATGCTTTCTTTCTAACTAATCTATCTTTTTCTTTCTATCTAATCTATTTTTTTCTTTCTATCTAATCTATATTTCTATCTAACTAATCTATCTTTTTTCTTTCTAACTAATATATCTTTTTCTTTCTATCTAATCTATCATTCTTTCTAACTAATCTATCTTTCTTTCTTTCTAACTAATCTATCTTTATTTCTAAACAAATCTATCTTTCTTTCTAACTAATCTATCTTTTTTTGTTCTAACTAATCTATCTTTTTTTGTTCTAACTAATCTATCTTTCTTTTTTTCTAACTAATCTATCTTTCTTTTTAACTAATCTTTTTTTCTTTCTAACTAATCTCTCTTTCTTTCTAACTAATCTATATTTTTTCTTTCTAACTAATCTGTTTTTTTCTTTCTAACTAATCTATATATCTTTCTTTCTTACTAATCTATCTTTTTCTTTCTGACTAATCTATCTTTTTTCTAACTAATCTGTCTTTTTCTTTCTAACTAATCTATTTTTTTCTTTATATCTAATCTATCTTTTTTCTTTCTACCTAATCTATCTTTCTTTCTAACTAATCTTATCTTTTTTTTCTTTCTATCTAGTCTATCTTTCTCTTTCTAACTATTATATGTTTCTTTCTAACTAATCTATCTTTTTTCTTTCTAACTAATCCATCTTTCTTCTTTCTAACTAATCTATCTGTCTTAACTAATCTATCTTTTTCTTTCTAACTAATCTATCTTTCTTTCTTTCTAAACAAATCTATCTTTCTATCTTTCTAACTAATCTATCTTTTTTTCTTTCTAACTAATCTATGTTTTTTCTTTCTAACTAATCTATCTTTTTCTCTTCATAACTAATCTATCTTTTTTCTTTCTAACCAATCTATCTTTTTTCTTTCTAACTAATCTATCTTTTTTTCTATCTAATCTATCTTTTTTCTTTCTAACTAATCTATCTCTTTCTCTTCATAACTAATCTATCTTTTTCTTTCTAACCAATCTATCTTTTTTCTTTTTAACTAATCTATCTTTTTTCTATCTAATCTATCTTTTTTCTAACTAATCTATATGCTTTCTTTCTAACTAATCTATCTTTTTCTTTCTATCTAATCTATTTTTTCTTTCTATCTAATCTATATTTCTATCTAACTAATCTATCTTTTTTCTTTCTAACTAATCTATCTTTCTTTCTTTCTAACTAATCTATCTTTATTTCTAAGCAAATCTATCTTTTTTTGTTCTAACTAATCTATCTTTCTTTTTTTCTAACTAATCTATCTTTCTTTTTAACTAATCTGTTTTTTCTTTCTAACTAATCTCTCTTTCTTTCTAACTAATCTATATTTTTTCTTTCTAACTAATCTGTTTTTTTCTTTCTAACTAATCTATATATCTTTCTTTCTAACTAATCTATCTTTTTCTTTCTAACTAATCTATCTTTTTTCTAACTAATCTGTCTTTTTTCTTTCTAACTAATCTATTTTTTTCTTTCTATCTAATCTATCTTTTTTCTTTCTACCTAATCTATCTTTCTTTCTAACTAATCTTATCTTTTTTTCTTTCTATCTAGTCTATCTTTCTCTTTCTAACTATTACATCTTTCTTTCTAACTAATCTATCTTTTTTCTTTCTAACTAATCTATTGTTTTTCTTTCTAACTAATCTATTTTTTTTCTTTCTAACTAATTCATCTTTCTTCTTTCTAACTAATCTATCTGTCTTAACTAATCTATCTTTTTCTTTCTAACTAATCTATCTTTCTTTCTTTCTAAACAAATCTATCTTTCTATCTTTCTAACTAATCTATCTTTTTTTCTTTCTAACTAATCTATGTTTTTTCTTTCTAACTAATCTATCTTTTTCTCTTTCTAACCAATCTATCTTTTTTTCTATCTAATCTATCTTTTTTCTTTCTAACTAATCTATCTTTTTTTCTATCTAATCTATCTTTTTTTCTTTCTAACTAATCTATCTTTTTTCTTTCTAAATAATCTCTTTCTAACTAATCTATATTTCTTTCTAACTAATCTATAATTTTTCTTTCTAACTAATCTATCTTTTTTCTTTCTAACTAATCTATCTTTCTTTTTAACTAATCTATCTTTCTTTCTAACTAATCTATCTCCCCTTCTAACTAATCTATCTTTTTTCTTTCTAACTAATCTGTTTTTTCTTTCTAACTAATCTATCTTTCTTTCTAACTAATCTATCTTTCATTCTAACTAATCTATCTTTTCTCTTTCTAAGTAATCTATCTTTCTTTCTAACTAATCTATCTGTTTTCTTTCTAAGTAATCTATCTTTTTCTTTCTATCTAATCTATTTTTTTCTTTCTTTCTAATCTATATTTCTATCTAACTAATCCATCTTTTTCCTTTCTAACTAATATATCTTTTTTTCTACACTGAAAAAAATGATTCTGAGTGCATGTAAATGTTACGTAGTTAAAATGTGTAATATTAACAATAAAATGTTACGTTTATATCTTTACATAATATATCTGGTTTTGAATTTATCTTCTTTTGTTCAAAACACAAGACAATGTGCATATTTTTACCTTACAAAATTAATCTAAGTAATCTCAGCCAATCTTTTTAGGCACACGCACTCAACAAACAATACCTTGTTTAATTTACTCAGTGCAAAAAATTACTCCCCTTCCTGCTTTTTGGTCTGGAAACCCATTTCAAACGAAGAGGAAGCCTACACGTGAGGAGACTGAACTCAAGGTAAGAATAAAGTTAGAAAAGAAGGCTAACAATTAAGGTTTTCTTGGGTTTGTACATTTTTTACAGTGTTCCAATTGTTGTACAAAAATTAGGCTTTAAATGTAATTTGAAGATTGCTTTGTCGTACGTGGATTTTCTGTTAATTACCATGTGGCAACGCTGGGATGGCTATATGTTGCTTTACGTGTAGTCTAACATTAATTGAAACTTTGCAAGTGGCCATAGAATGGTTTGTTCTAGTGTAATTTAAAGCCAGCGTTATAATCCAGCAATAAAATAATGTAATGTTAGTGCAAGCACGTGGATTTTTAGAGCAGCCATGAATAAATTAGGGTAACATCAATCGTTTTTTTTCCCCCAACCTGGGCCTAATTTTATTCTTTAAAAAATATGTATTTGTATATGTATATGTGTTTAAGTGACTGATGGGAACAACAATCTTTTAAATTGGCCAGGCTGACCGCTTCAGTGTGTAGATGCGAAAGAATTAACGTTAGGCCTAGGCAAATCGTACGTTATATGGGTAATTGCGTTCTTTTACATCCACAAAACCTGCTTGTTTTGCCACTGACATGCTATTCTAAGTGTCTGACGACATTATATAAGATCGTGGACAGCTCCAGCGTTAAAATTAACACGTTAAATCATTTTACTTGATCTAAAAACTGACTATCATATTAGAACGATTTAAGATTCCAGCTTGGATATTTGGTCACTATTTATGACAAAACTGAGTTGCAATGACTTTCTGTCTTTCTTTCTTTTTTTTCTTTTGTCAAATAGTGCAGATAACCATTATAATATCATTATAATTTATTTGTGTTCACATAGATGGAATTGACAGCATCCGCGAATAACTCCAAACGTGGGCGCATTTTTAGAAATATTGATTTAGTTTGCGCGCTCTGTTTTTCTTCATGGTTTGTGTAAAGTGTTTTTTATATTTTATGGTTAGAGCGCTCATTGGGGTTTTTCAGCCGTCAATCATCTCGTGACCATAGTCCCGCCTTCAGCATGACGCGGTTCGCTGCACGCTTCCCCATCGGAGCTCCGAGGGAAAACAAACCCAAAGTAACAATTAAACTGAAACTGAAGAAAATTTGCTTACTGATGAGCAGGTCAACTAATTGCAGTGTTGTGGAGAGAGTACAATGTTAAACTATTTTTAATTAGGCTATAGTTGTAGTTACAATTTTTTGCTATGTTTTTGGTTTCTTGCATTGGTCAGTTAACCATAACACTGTGTCCTTACCAGGTGATCCTCCTGACAAGTTGGCTACACTGGATAAAGGTTTGTAAATTTCTCTAAATTGGTTTATTGTAGTGAGAAAACTGGGGGTATAGTTATAATGTAAAATGGCAAAATTCCTGTTGTCCTGTTTATATAGAAAGTTTTAGTGTTCTTCAATACAGTACATGTGACACACTTACTCATGACCAGTGATGCTGCCATTTCTACTAAAAAAAAAAGAGACAAAAATAGTAATGCACAGTAACTTGGATAAGTAACTGAAATCTGAACACTTTTGTCAGTCACAAGCAATAATGCGCTACTATTTCCAAAAACGTAATCAGATTAAATTTACTTATCCAAGTTACTGTGCGTTACTATTTTTGTCATTTTCTTTAGTAGAAATGATGGCTGGTATGCGATATGAAACCGAAATTGTGACACTCCCTGTGTCACTGTGTGAGAAGGCAGAATCACGACACACCCCTTCCAACTATCAGAGTTATCCTTCCCGTCCAGATCCAATGCTACCACATTTTTAAATTACTATTAGTATTCTTTGAAATTAACATTATAAAATACATAGACCTACACCACACTGCACATTCTTCGAGCACATGCTTGCACAAATGTACATAAGTATATAGAACAAAACTACCACAGCACGTAATCCCACCAAGATTTCTGTTTAGAGCAAAGAGCTGTATGCATTCTTCACAATAGCAAACAAAAAGTAGGTTAAATTCTCTCTTGTATATTTCACAGTTTTGTGATGACGACGATTCTGCAGCCATCCAAGAGGACATCACTTCATTTGTACTCAACATGTTTGTGGTCACCAAAACCAGGGATGGAGGTCTCGAGAAGCAAGCTGGAATAGCCATCGAGGGATCAGAGGTCCTTTTTGGAATTTCCAGTGTAGCACATGCTTGCACCTATACCTTATGGGCATTATTTATGCCTTGGAACTAAGCTATCCAAATAAACTAAAATACACCTTTGGAGGATGTTAACAAAAACATGCCCTCCAAAATCCAGCTTACTGGCCTAAAAGTATGACAGACGTTGTTGTTTATAACTCTGTTTGGACTTTTTGGGACTTTGGCTTATTCACCATATCCCCCAGAGTTAAATAAGTCCACACATACCCTTCTCATCTCTGTGCGTGCCGTAACAGTCAGACGCACCCACTGTTAGCCTAGCTTAGCACAAAGACTGGAGGTAAACAGATCCAGCTAGCATACTAATCTTAATAAATGACAAAATAACACCAACATTTCCTATTTACATGTTGTGTTTTTTATAGTCACAGTGTGTACAAATAACAAGGTCATATGAGACACAGCCATCTTCAAAACCGTATACATACAGGGAACTATATTCTCAGAAGGTGAATCACTTCTACTTGGTCAGAGTGATTAGCGCAACACTCTGAGCGAACTCTCTGCTCCTCACCACGGGGCTTCTCAGGTGCTGTGAGAAAATCACTGCGTAGAAGTAGAAGTGCTTCACCTTCTGAGAATATAGGAAAGTAGGAAAATGTTGGTGTTATTTTGACACTTATTAGGATTAGTATGCTAGCGGGACTGCTGACTTACTGACTTAGTTTACTTAGGTAAACTGCTATTTACCTCCAGTCTTTGTGCTAAGCTAGTCTAGCAGTGGGTGGGTCAGACAGAGTTACGGCACACACGTAGATGAGAAAGGAATGTATGGACTTATCTGACTCCGGGGGATATGGTGAATAAGCTTAAGTCCCAAAAAGTCAGAGTGTTCCTTTAAAGTCTTAGAATATGTTACTGTACATGACTGAAAAACACAATTGTATAGAAAATACTCTGTAAATGTTTATTTTTATTGAAAAGTCCTTACTGAGAGTGTTGAAATATAGTTAAACATCTGGTTGGTTGGTTGAGACTGATGTAGTACGTTTAAAAGGATAGTTCACCCAAAAATGAAAATGGAGTCATTAATTACTCACCCCCATGCTGTACCAACCCCGTAAGACCTTCGTTCATCTTCGGAACACAAATAAAGATATTTTTGATTAAATTTGAGAGGTGGATCACTGCTACATAGGCTGCCTAAGACATTGAAACTTGACGGCCCAGAAAATCAATTAAGAAAATGTTTAAATATTCCATGTGACTACAGTGGCTCAACTATAAGTTTATATAGATTTGAAGATCACAGTTCTCGCGCATGCGTCGTGGAAATCTCTTGAACTCTCGTCTCAGGCCTACAAGGAAGAAAAGGAATAGTTGTATAAAGTTGTTATTTTTGTTTGTTTTTTCGCACAAAAAGTATTCTCGTCGCTTGATAAACTTATAGTTGAGCCACGGTAGTCACATGGAATATTTAAACATTTTCTTCATTGACTTTCTGGGCCGTCAAGTTTCAATGTCTTAGGCAGCCTATGTAGCAGTGATCCACCTCTCAAATTTAATCAAAATATCTTCATTTGTGTTCCGAAGATGAACGAAGGTCTTTCGGGGTTGGTACAGCTTGGGGGTGAGTAATTAATGACTTCATTTTCATTTTTTGGGTGAACTAACCCTTGGTCACAGCATGCATATCTTGAAGTATTGAAGGGGAATTGTGTTACCATATTCCTGAAGACAATAAAGCCTGTCAACTTCCACTTAATGTTCCACTTCCATTCCTTTAGCACCACCATAAAGCACAATTTTCTATTGTACACAATGTTTCAACCTGTGAGGTGAATATATTTTATTATACTTTTAATTTTTTTATACTGACCTTGTCAGTTTTTACTATCAAATGGCGAAAATGTCAACTTATATTTGATTAGCACATTCCACGGGGATAGTACCAGTTTTGAACTAGTAGTAGTAAAAAAAAAACTATTTGCATTTATACTTTCAGTAAAAAAAACTAAGTTTTTAATAATGAGTAAATGTAACTTTAAAATACACTAACATTAAAAAAAAAAAAAATTAGATCCCACTTGAAATTTGTAATATGGAAATGTAAAAAGCTTGTTGGATTCAATCAAAATTACTCATTCAGAACTCTTAAAGTTATGTAGATCACACACATAAATAAATTACTAGAGCAATGCTAAAATTAAGTTAACTTTATGTGAAAATTCTATTTCAACAAACAGAAAAATTAAGTAGTTTCTACAAAGACTTGTCTTGTTGGATCTACGTAATAAAGTTATGCAAAAAAATTCATTATATTTTTTAAGTAAATCAAGCAGATTATTTTTATCAGTGTATCTAATCTATCATTCTTTCTAACTAATCTATCTTTCTTTCGTTCTAACTAATCTATCTTTCTTTCTAAACAAATCTAACTATCTTTCTAACTAATCTATCTTTTTTCTTTCTAACTAATCTATCTTTCTTTTTAACTAATCTGTTTTTTCTTTCTAACTAATCTCTCTTTCTTTCTAACTAATCTATCTTTTTTATTTCTAACTAATCTGTTTTTTTTCTAACTAATCTATCTTTCTTTCTAACTAATCTATCTTTTTTCTTTCTAACTAATCTATCTTTGTTTTTAACTAATCTGTTTTTTTTCTAACTAATCTCTCTTTCTTTCTAACTAATCTATCTTTTTTATTTCTAACTAATCTATGTTTTTTCTTTCTAACTAATCTATCTTTCTTTCTAACTAATCTATCTTTTTCTTTCTAACTAATCTATCTTTCTTTCTAACTAATTTGTCTTTTTTCTTTCTAACTAATCTATCTTTTTTCTTTCTATCTAATCTAGCTTTTTTCTTTATACCTAATCTATCTTTCTTTCTAACTAATCTATCTTTTTTCTTTCTATCTAGTCTATCTTTCTCTTTCTAACTATTCTATCTTTCTAACTATTCTATCTTTCTTTCTAACTAATCTATATTTTTTCTTTCTAACTAATCTATCTTTTCTCTTTCTAACTAATCTATCTTTTTTCTTTCTAACTAATCTATCTGAAATTCTAACTAATCTATCTTTTTTCTGTCTAACTAATCTATCTTTTTCTAACTAATCTGTTTTTTTCTATCTAACTAGTCTATCTTTCTTTCTTACTAATCTATCTTTTTTTCTTTTTAACTAATCTATCTTTCTTTCTAACTAATCTATCTTTTCTCTTTCTAACAAATCTATCTTATTTCTTTCTAACTAATCCTTCTTTCTAACTAATCCATCTTTTCTCTTTCTAACTAATCTCTTTCTTTCTAACTAATCTATCTTTTTCTTTCTAACTAATCTATTTTTCTTTCTAACTAATCTATATTTTTCTCTTTCTAACTAATCTATCTTTTTCTCTTTCTAACTAATCTATCATTTTTCTTTCTAACATATCTATATTTTTTTCTTTCTAACTAATCTATCTTTCGTTCTAATTAATCTATCTTTTTTTTCTTTCTAACTAATCTATATTTTTTCTTTCTAACTAATCTATCTTTCTTTCTAACTAACCTATCTTTTCTCTTTCCAACTAATCTATCTTTTTTTCTTTCTAACTAATCTATCTTTTCTCTTTCCAACTAATCTATCTTTTTCCTTTCTAACTAGTCTATCTGAAATTCTAACTAATCTATTTTTCTTTCTTTCTAACTAATCTATATTTTTCTCTTTCTAACTAATCTATCTTTTTCTCTTTCTAACTAATCTATCATTTTTCTTTCTAACATATCTATATTTTTTCTTTCTAACTAATCTATCTTTCGTTCTAATTAATCTATCTTTTTTTTCTTTCTAACTAATCTATATTTTTTCTTTCTAACTAATCTATCTTTCTTTCTAACTAATCTATCTTTTCTCTTTCCAACTAATCTATCTTTTTTTCTTTCTAACTAATCTATCTTTTCTCTTTCTAACTAATATATCTTTTTTTTCTTTCTAACTAATCTATCTTTCTTTCTAACTAATCTATCTTTTTTCTTTCTAACTAATTTATATTTGTTCTTTCTAACTAATCTATCTTTCTATCTAACTAATCTATCTTTTCTCTTTCTAACTAATCTATCTTTTTTCTTTCTAACTAATCTATCTTTTTTCTTTCTAACTAATCTATCTGAAATTCTAACTAATCTATCTTTTTTCTTTCTAACTAATCTATCTTTTTTCTTTTTGACTAATCTATCTTTCTTTCTGACTAATCTATGTTTTTTCTTTCTAACTAATCTCTTTCTTTCTAACCAATCTATCTTTCTCTTTCTAACTAATCTATCTTTTTTCTTTCTAACTAATCTATCTTTCTTTCTAACTAATCTATTTTTTCTTTTTAACTAATCTATCTTTCTTTCTTTCTAACTAATCTATCTTTCTTTCTAACTGATCTATATTTTTTCTTTCTAACTAATCTATCTTTCTTTTTAACTAATATATCTTTCTTTCTAAACAAATCTTTCTTTCTTTCTAACTAATCTAACTTTCTTTCTAACTAATATATTTTTATTTCTAACTAATCTACCATTTTTTCCTCTTAACTAATCTATCTTTTTTCTTTCTAACTAATCTATCTTTCTTTCTAAATAATCTATCTTTTTTCTTTCTAACTAATCTATCTTTTTTCTTTTTTACTAATCTATCTTTCTTTCTAAACAAATCTACCTTTCTTTCTTTCTAAACAAATCTTTCTTTCTAACTAATCTAAATTTCTTTCAAATTAATATATTTTTCTTTCTACCTAATCTATCTTTTTTTTCTTCCTAACTAATCTATCTTTTTTTCTAACTAATTTCTTTCTTTCTTTCTTTCTTTCTTTCTTTCTTTCTTTCTTTCTTTCTTTCTTTCTTTCTTTCCATCTATCAAACTTCATTTCATTTCAAACTAATTTAAACTTTTTCAAATTCTCTGGTCTGGCTTTCTCAAGCCAACTTAAAGTTTGTCTCATCAAACTTTGTTTCTAGTTTTTATTTAAAATTAAGTGAATTATAAGGAAAATTTGATCTAATAAATATAGAAAGACCGAAAACAAGCGTGTAGATGTAGAGCCACAGTATGTTGCATTTGAAAAACAATTAACTTAAAAGTAGATAATGCTATAAAAAGAGGATGGAATGGAGGTACGCAGAAAGCTAACAGGCTTGATTGAATGACAGGAAAAGTGATGCATTAGTGCAAGTGCAATTAATAATGCAGAGTGAAAGAGACAGCCACATTGTTGGGTTTTGAGTTTACTTTATTCATACATTGAATGAAAAGTGTCACGTTCATTTAATTGAAGTTGTTGAGTATTGAATCTTTCAGCCCTTCAGGAAAACAGTAGAAGTTATGACTGTGTTTCTTTTATTTATTGACTGTTATTGATGTAATTGAAACAAAACACCAAGAGCAAAATTATCCACTTTTCACTCACCTGCATTCGTCATTTCCTCCCTCCAGAAGACGTTCCTTACTTCTGATCACATTGTCCCATGTTGAATATTAATTTCTAGGTGTAGCATATCAGTTACGTGGTGCGCTACACTTAAGTTTCTTGTCATTGCAGTTGATAGCTGATATCCCACTATATACAAAGTAGTTTTAGGTCTCTTTCTCATTTCTCCTGGCCTGAATGACAATAAAAGGACAAAGTTAAGAACAAGTAAAACGTGTCACAACTTACCCCAATCTCCTTATAGAATTTATGACTAACCCTGCAATGAAATACAGTAATAATTACTTTTTACATTTTGATCATATTTTTTTTTTTTTTTAGAAAAAAAAGTCACTTCTGCCCCATTTGAACTCTTTCAGCACACATCCTTCCTTTTATATAGGGGATGTGTCCTCTCATTTTGAAGGGCATAGGAAATTGCATTGGTTGTAGAGGACTAGGTAGAAGTCAGGGAATTCACCTTTTTGTAGCAAGCTTTTTGTAGGTCGAGCACTTGCAATCTGTAATACCATGGACCAATGTCATCCAGCAAACCAAAAACGTAATCATAAACTTTTGTTGTTTTTCATTGAAACAATGGAAGAATGTGTGTCTGGAGGAAACCTTGACAGCTGTCAGATGTGTTGTTATTAATTCATGCCTCCTAGTATCACCTTTGCTTTTGGGAGCTGTGACCTTTTTCAGTGGAGCAATTTTAAGGGAACCTGCTGCTAGCTTTAACCATTGTACAACAAACTGTAGTACACAATTTTATTATTATTGTTATTATTATTTTGTAAGGCTCTTAATTTGGTCTACTTTACAATTGAAAGTACTTTGCAGTCTGGTTAATGCACTTGCTGTATTTCTGAAAGCTGGAGCCTGTAGCCTGTATAACATTTGCTTTTAAGCTTTTGGATGCCCTCTGGAAAAGCCTTTTCAGAATATCTAACAGAAAAGTATCCTTACTTGACTACTCTTGACCTATCACATATGAGCCATGTGGACTAGCTTTGAGTTCAACTGTTCTCAAATTCTTCTTCCAACTGAAGGCCACAACAACTGAAGTTCAGTAACTATCCTGTCGTCAGAGACGTTTCTGGGTTCCAAACTGGAATAATAGACCAAAAATCTAGTACTGTATATAGATTGATTTTAATTCTAATTAATTTTGTGATATGTCCATTACTTAATCACAATTAATAAAAACATAAAATAAAGATCATTCATTCATACATTACATTGTTGTGTTAAATGAATAGTTCTTTCATAAAATCTGTATGACTTTTTTCTCTGGAACCTAATAGGAGATTTAAAGGGCACCTATTATGCCCCTTTTTACAAGATGTAATATTGGTCTCTGGTGTCCCTAGAATGTATTTGTGAAGTTTCAGCTCAAAATCCATTTATTATAACCATTTGAAAATGTCATTTTGGGGCCTGCTTAAAAATGACCTGTTTCGGAGGTATGCGGCTTTAAATGCAAATGAGCTGCATATCCCCGCCCTGCCTTTGGATGAGGGCGTAACTTGATACCTATGGCAGTCGGTAAGCAGAAGGGCTAAGAGAGTGAGAGACGCGCTGTTTTGAATGTCATTCAGCGTACATTTGAATTGGAATATATAAATAGTACGAAGCGACTCCGGCAGAATAAACACAAATGAGAATGGACCAGTACGTCTCGGTATGGTTATTTGATACATTTATGTACTTTAGCGTTGTAATCGCGTTCCCTTTGAAATGATGGGCATGTGCAACACACACACACAGACACACACAAACACTAATGCTGGCGCAATTTTTTTGAAATTACATACTGTGATAAAGTTTGCTACGTACAAGCGAAATTACATTTATGCGAGGGACGGGGACCTGTGGTGTCATGTTTACTTGTCATACGGGTGCTTCTGTGGCAAATGTGAGGAGATGGCTAACATACAGAACAACAACGTATATGCAGTTTTTAATACAATATCTTTAAATATATATAAACGTGTGGTTACACACTATACAAACAAGGTTTAAATTATATAGCCTACACAGACATCCTACGACGACAACAACTTTAGACTCATTTGTTGTTGAATTGGCTGACATTGACTGAAAAGACTATTTGCTCAAAAATCATAAAACACACTTACTGTTACTGGATGTGACGGTGGATCGCAAACAGTAGATGACGATCCAGAGTTGAGGATTAACTTTTAAGCTACAACAATAGGATTAACCCACGAGTCCACGACAGAACACGTATGTTTCCAAGAGACATTACCGGCTGTCGTCGTTGAAACAATGGAGGATGATGTGTACAGATCACCGAGGGCGGGGTCTAGGCCACAGCCACACTGTCAATCAAACCCCTGTCTCCCTTTCTACGTCACAAAGAGCTGAATCTCAGAACAGCTCGTTCTGAGGCAGTGCATATGATTTATTGAGATTGTAAAAAAACACTGGGTGGATTTTTATCATTCTAGGGTGGTTTTGCTCACACACTGCCAACACACATTTATGTTCAAACATTTATGTCCATGTAAAAGTGAATTTTCCATAATAGGTGCCCTTTAATTTAATTTAAATTTTCTGTTTTTGTCCTTACAATGACAGTTTGTTGGTTCCCGTGTTGTTTGGTACCCCACCGACATTTGGTGTATGGACAAGTGCTTGAACATTCTTCAATGTATCTTTGTGTGCAGGGTTCTCAAGTTTTATCAAAAGCTTGGAGTGAGATTACATGCGGTTAGGGGAGGAGCCCAAATGAAGCCCCGTCCCCATCACGCCCCCAATTTTACCCATTGTTCATAATTAACCAGCACAAATTGAAATTATAACAATTGGTAAATCTCATAAATGACAGAGCAATTCATCACATCAAAAATATCCTACTCTTTAATGTTATATTAATAAAAATATTTTTTTTTAAAATTACAAAAATATAACAAATTGCTCCAAACAGTTTTGAAAAACAAATCTTTTTTGCATTTTGAATGTGTCTGGTCGAAATGGTTTAATGATTTATTGTGTGGTGGGACATTGCAAACAAATGGGCATATTAGAATATTAAAGTGTGTGTGTGTGTGTACACAAATATCTTTTTGCTTTTTCCCTGACATCTTTGAAAAATACAAATGCAATGGCAATAATTAATGTATGTTTTGACCGGATATAAAATATTACCCAGAGCACTCTGCTTTAATACATGTAGCCTTAATGTAACTAGAACTATTAATATACTGTAGTATAATATATAATTTAAAATAAAATGAAGAAATACATCTTCATTCCTTCCCATACCTACACACAAACATGTTCCTTATATAGGCTATTCAGGTAATGTAAGCCAAACTGAGCCAAAGCTTCTGGTCTGGTTGCAAAGTAGTTGTAGAGTTTTTGACTGCATCAATAATAATGTATACAATGGGCAATATATTACATGTTCTACACTCTTAGAAGAAAAGGTTCTATATAGAACCTTAAAAGGTTCTAAAGCCCTACGTATTTGGAACCCCTAAAATGTAATGCATGAATGATCACAAAATTCAAGGGTTAAAAAATGTAATTAATCAATATCACATGAAGAGTGCCATAGGCTATTATTCATTCATATATTACATTATTCTGCAACATTTTAATTAAATTATTGTTTATTAAATTGTTGTAGCAACTTAATATCCCATTTTAATCATGCTGATTTTTGAAGGATAAAAAATGTCAAAAATGAATAATAGCCTATAAAGAACATTTGTGCCGAAAGGGTTGTTTCTTGTTATTATCATCATTTTTTTTGCATAAAAGGTCCTTTGCAGTTGAGTAAAGAACGAATCGGTTACCTAACGTAACCTCGGTTCTCTCTAGATGAGGGAACGAGTATTGCGTAAGCTAGCTTACGCTACGGGAAAGATTCATCTGGAGTCATTAGGTCCAAACTCAAGACACACGGCGCTTGAAGGCGGCGCTTGAAGACAGCGCGTGAATGTCCCCCACGCGTTTTACTGAGGCGAGGGCAGCGAGAGGTATTTTAGATCCACGGACTCGAGTGGTTCAAACGGTGGGGCTTTCAAAGCTTCTAGAACTATAGAAAGATCCCAGACCGGCACCGTAGGGGGGCGAGGGGGGTTCATCCTTTTGGCTCCCCTGAGGAAGCGGATGATTAGCTCGTCTTTACCCAAAGACTGGGCGCGCCGGGGTTCAGCGAACGCCGCGACAGCTGCCACGTAAACCTTTAGAGTGGATGGGGACCTGCCCTTATCCAGCATCTCCTGAAGGAACACGAGCAAATACGAAACCTCGCACGTCCGTGGGTCCAAGTTTTTGTCGGTGCACCATCTAGAGAACACAGACCATTTTGAACGAGGAGTTGAATCGACGAGTAGTCGTTGGTCACCCATGCATGAAGCGCCCAGCGCTGTGGATGGGGATGCCAGATCGTGCCGCGAGCTTGAGTGAGGAGATCTGCTCTGATTGGAATGGGCCACGGGGCTGTCGGCAACAGCTGCGTGAGCTCCGGAACCAAATATGATTCTCCCAGTGCGGGGCTATGAGGAGCACCGGGTGGCGTGTGTCCCTGATTCTCTGAATGACCTGCGGTAGCAGAGAGATCGGGGGAAAAGCATAGAGCGGGCGGCGGGGCCAATCCTGGGCTAACGCGTCCTCGCTCTTTGAAAAGAATATCGGGCAGTAAGCGTTCTCTTCTGACGCGAAAAGATCTATCTCTGCTCTACCGAATAGGCGCCACAATGTTAGAACTATTTGAGTGTGCAGGGACCATTCTCCGGGGGAGACAAGGTTCCTGGACAACATGTCTGGACCGTCGTTCAGATGGCCCAGTACGTGCGTCGCTCTGAGCGAAAGCAGGTGACTCTGGGACCACAATAGGATGCGGCGCGTCATATGAAAGAGATTCTTGGATCTGACCCCGCCCTGACGGTTGATGTAGGATACCACGGCCATATTGTCTGAGCGAATCAGGACGTGGTGACCGTGTATGCGCGGGAGGAAAAACCGCAGCACGTTCTCGACCACGAGCATTTCCAGACAGTTTATGTGTAGGGAACTCTCCTGGCTCGACCACTGGCCGGCGGCCGGTGAGCCCTCGCAGACCGCACCCCAACCCGTGTTGGATGCATCTGTCGAGATGACTTTTCGGTGAGAAATGGTTCCCATGGTAACGCCCCTCTGAAACCACTCGGTTACTGACCATGGTTGCAGTGCAGTGATACATGTCTGAGTAACCTTGATAATCTGGCGGCCCGTAGTCCATTCGCGGTGGCATACGCGGCTCTTTAACCAGAGTTGAAGGGTGCGCATGTGCAGAAGACCCAGCTGTAGCACAGCGGAGGCTGAGGCCATATAACCCTGCATCCTCTGAAAGGATTTCAGGGATGTGTGGGTACCCATCCGAAAGGAGGCGGCTAGACGCTGAACACGGTGCGCGCGTGTGGATAACGCGCCTTCATCGTGATAGAGTCCAAATCTATCCCAAGGAATGAAATAGTTTGACTGGGCTGGAGAGAGCTCTTTGTCCAGTTGACAGAGAGTCCCAGCGCCTTCAGATGGTTGAGGAGAACTGCGCGGTGCGAAAAAAGCTCCGTCTGAGATTGTGCTAGAATCAGCCAGTCGTCCAGATAGTTTAAAATGCGCAGCCCCTGACTCCGCAGGGGGGCGAGCGCTGTATCCATGCACTTCGTGAACGTACGGGGTGCTAAGGATAGGCCGAACGGGAGACCGGCATATTGGTAAACCTGACCCTCGAAGGCGAAACGTAGGAATGGCCTGTGACGAGGATTTATCTGGATCTGGAAATAGGCGTCTTTCAGGTCTAGAGAGATGAACCAGTCCCCCTGGCGGATGTGTGCGAGGAGTTTTCTGACTGTGAGCATTTTGAACGTCTCCTCATGAGCGCTTTGTTCAAGACCCTGAGATCTAAGATCGGCCTGAGGCCGCCGTCTTTCTTGGGAACAAGAAAATAACGGCCGTAAAACCCAGACTCGGTCATAGATGGCGGAACTCTCTCTATTGCGCCCTTCTGCAGCAGCTTCGCTATTTCTGAGCGGAGCGTGTTCATCGCAGCTGGGCTGACAGCGGACTCGAGCCGAACGCGCAAGCGGGGCGGGCAGCGACGAAACTGTAATAGATAGCCATTCTTTATGATGCTTAAAACCCATGGGGAGATGCCGGGGATGGCTTCCCACGTTTCGCAGCATGCGGCTAGCGGTTGAATGGCAATTTCGCCCTGATTGCTGCATATAGCGGGCTGAAGACTGTGTGTGGGCGCGCTTAGAGCAACGGGACTTACACTCAGAGAGGTGTTTTTGGGCCATGAGACAGAGCGAGCAGAGGGGGGACACGCGCATGGGTTCGTGGGCGTGTTTGTTTTCTGCTACTAGAGCGGTCAGTGGCCGCTCTGTGAGAATTGGCTCTGTGAGAGACCCGGGGCATATGGTGCTTGTGTGTATGAGTGAACACATGCTTGTGGGCACATTTCTTACACTTGAGGCTTTTATGCTCTTTTTGTGAACTCTCTGGGTAGCCGTAAAAATGGCTTTTTGTCGCTCGCAAGCGGGCAGGGAAACCGGCTTGTTTGTGGCGGAAAACACTACTGTAGTCGGCGAACCGTCGGGGACTAGTAGAGGACAAAACTTTGACTGCGGTCCGGCCGCAGCGGGAGAGGGCCGTCTTTTTCTCAGCTGTGCTAGGCAGACTTTTGCTGATCAGGCTTCAGCGTGATCTTGGGTCGAGGCCCCCGGGGAGGAGGCTGTCAGAGCGAGAGTGAGGGCGGCCGCCCTGTCTACGCTGGGGCTGCTGAGCTTGCTGAGGCGGCCGCTGTTGCGGGTTTCTGGCAGGGGGCTCGTGAGAGCGGCCTGCAGAAGTGCTGGCACGGCGGGGCAGGAACAAGTTTATGGCCTGGGTGGCTTTTTGTACCTCGGAGAAGCGGTCGACGATACCCGTGACGGCAGATCCGAAGAGGCCGGTCGGAGAGATAGGCGCGTTGAGGAACACGGCGCGTTCTGAATCTCCCATGTCGGCAAGCGTGAGCCACAAGTGTCTCTCAGCGACACAGAGGGCGGCCATACATCTCCCCAGGGCTTGTGCGGCGGCTTTAGTGGCGCGAAGGGAGAGGTCCGTCGCGCTTCTCAAATCCGAGAGGATGGGCGGGTTCCTACCGCTCTTCGCCATCTCGCACAAGATGTCGCTCTGTAGCACTTGGAGGACTGACATGGAATGCAGCGCTGAAGCGGCCTGTCCGGCGGCGGCGTAAGTGCGAGCATGAAAAGTGGAAGTCACTCTGCACGCTTACGAAGGAAGCGTAGGGGAAGAACGGCATCTAGCAGAGGGTGGGAAAAGGTGAGCGGCGACCAGGTCCTCGACGGTTGGCATGGCAGTATATCCCCTCTCGGCGGCTCAGTCCGATACGTCGGAGCGGTTTCGAGCCGAAAGAGGGGCGTTCCAGGACTTGGTGAGCTCGTTGTGTAGCTCAGGCAGGAATGGTGCAGCCTGGTTGCAGGTGGGGGCCGGGCGCCGGTGCAGGAATTTACCATCCATGCAATTCGGTGGTTGCTCGGGGGGAGGCGACTACTCGAGTCCCAGGCGGTCGACGGCCTGTGAGAGGAGACGTAACAATTCCTCTTCAATGCCGGCGTGAGACCCCGCAGACTCTCTCGTCGAAGAGCCAATCAACGACCAGTCCTCGCTGTCAGAAGCGTGCAGCGGACAAGAGTCCTTCTCTTCCACGGTGTCGTCGGAGGCGGCAGAGCGGCCACTCGGCGGCAACTGTATGTCCGGCTGGGGCGGAGAGGGAGACCGGTCGGTGGGCGGCAGCGGCGGCCCGCATGGATCCGCAGGGGGCTCTGGCGGCCTCTAGGAGCGTCGTTTTTTCCTCCGCGGCGAAGAGAGAGGCGGCGCGGAAGCGGTCTTGACCGCCTGCAGTCGTGCCCGCAGGGAGGACAGAGGCAGGTCTTCGCAGTGGTCGCATCCTCCGTTGGCGAGGGCGAGCTCTGCGTGTTCCACTCCGAGGCAGAGAGCGCAGATGGGGTGGCGGTCTCCTTCTTCGAGTGGAGAGCGGCATGAACCGCAGGAAAATCGAGGCATCTTGAAAAAGACGCTCAAGCTCTTTTAGTTAATGGAATAAGTATGGAAAGGATACGGTGTCGGATGGTGCTAGCTTGCAGGACGGCTGAAGGTGGCAGACGGCCGGCTTCCTCAGTCTCCGGAGCTCGCTAGAAGTTGCCTTCTCCACGACGGCGGCTTCTTCCCAGGACAGCGGATGTGTGTAGCTCGCTGAATGATGAAGAATCGACGACTGAGCCTGGGAGAGCCAGTTTTATACACTATAGCCACGCCCCTTTCGGTGGGCTCTGACGCAATGAGTGAGCGCCGTCCGCTCATTGGCAGCAGGCTCAGCGCCGCTCTCCCATAGGCTCATGCATTTTCTCTGAGCAAACCAATGAGCTGCTAGCTAGCCCCGCTCATGGTCTGCCTCAGAGATACTGCGTTGACAATGATTACAAAATTATGGAATAATTTTTTGGCTTCAACTTCTCAGCAAAGATGAATCTTTCCCGTAGCGTAAGCTAGCTTACGCAATACGAGAGAACCTCTCGTAAGAGAACCCTATGCTACTGTAGTGAAGTTTTTATTCTTCCACGCAACAGACCAGGAGACTCTTGAGGTATCTTTCACGCAGAAGTTCTTTATTGCGTCACTGTAGTCATCTCAAAGTAAGTCTAACTAAGGGAAAACATTCCCTTACAATTTATACATTTAGATTTATACATTTAGAGGAGTTTACATTGAGGGGGGAGAAAACTGAAACAAAAGCATGCAAATGAAATAGAAACACACCCTCTCTGATGCCGTTACCAATCCAATTGAATCAGCAACTATTCAAATGCTGATAGTGGCCAGGAACTCTGGTTCCAAAGAGCCATCCCAGAGCCATTAAAGACAAAAGGTGGAAGTCTCCCTTATAGCTAATCCAATCAAAAACAGCAATATCGGGAAAGGAGACTCTCGCTGGAGACTTTATCAGTTTTTATAACATTGGAGTGGAAACCTAAATTAAACATTTGACAAATTTGTATTTCTCCACTGCATATACTGTATGTGTAGAAAGAGTGTAGCCTAAAAATGTTAGACGAGCTTTCTTCCCTTCTCCATCACGACACGTTTTTGGCGATTGTTGTTGGTTACCTAGTAACGACGAGAATGTTCCATCAATTTCCGTGTGTTCGCGGTGCACGTCTATGTTGCCTAACGAACGCAGTCTGTCCGAGAGATACGTGCTGGCGGCAGGAAACTTCACTGTGTGCCTACGACTCGTATACGACATTATATATAAAGCTTGCAGGACATCTTGGTTGACGTTGCCTTTTCAGCGTGAGAAATACCCGGTGTGACGTGTGAGCGTGTGAAATGGTTAAA
Organism: Pimephales promelas; assembly: GCF_016745375.1. The sequence goes on from NW_024121566.1 coordinate 2,546,652, forward strand.
TTGTGTGTGTCTCACGGCCAATGCCTGAGACTTGAGAACCTGTGTTGTGTGTGTGTGTGTGTTTTCTAGAAAGTGTGGATGAGGTAGAACATCATGGGGGTAAGCTTCTTTTCACACTGAAGAACTGAAAAGCCATTGTCCTGCTCTGACGTCGTCCAAACTTTTTCCTTAGCAAACACAAAGGCCCATATTGAAAATTGTTAATTGTTGGATAACTGCAATTTTTATCCATAGTGATTGTGTTACACATTTTTCTGTAGTTCTCCTACACTTAAATGACTAAGAAAAGAAGAAAGCGGAGGCAGAACATTCTGTGGTTGTTGAATGTCAATCATTTTCTCACTGCGTGGTATTCAAAAACAAATCAGCACCTTTTAAAAGTCCCCTAACATGGGGTTATTTTATTATTTTATAATGTTTCCTGGGTTGCCCTTATAATGTTAGTATGTTTTTTAGATAAAAAATATAAATAATTTAGAAATAAAAAATAATTTTTCCTAGCCTGATTTTGAATGAAGATCTTATCATTGCAACACAGTTTCTGCACTATCTCTAATGCTTTTACCAATGCAAACACGATGATGTACAGTAAGAGCTTCGTTTTACAGTGTAACGTGCATTACTGATTTCATGAAGAGTTGTCCAGATAAACTTGCACTGTGTGGAAAATTGGTCTTTGACATCTTTCTGTATAATTTGTTCACAATTTAAATAAGACTATTTTCATCCTACTTAAAGAAACAATGTGAAGTTGATATTTTAGTCACTGGCTTGACTTATGCATGAACAGTATTGGATGATTTTGAGAGAAAGATTACCTGTCTGAACTTGAACAATTAGGCTACACATCAGAAATTGTTGCTTGGTAGCTCGATCGATTTATTTTCAGATGTTCATCGAGGCCAGCTCTGTATTGGCCCAAGTTGAGGAAACGGTCGTCGGTGAAATGTTTGGACCATACAAAACTTTGTGTTCATTTGTACATCCGAACACTAATGAACTGCCATGTTTTGCTCGTTTGCAAGCCATGATATCTCTAGAGGAAAAACTCAAATCGTGCTCGAGCGTTCGTACTTCCTAGCTCATTTTCTCATGGGCAAGCCACATTCTCTGGGCGGGCAAAGCAGAGAAAGGGGAGGAAACCTTTCCTCCGTATGACGTCATACGGAGGAGATTCAAGATCAGATGATTTGAGCTTTCATTTTCTCAAAGGTAGAGAAAGATAGCCAAAGCTCGGTTTACACCGATTGAAATTTCTAGCCACTGGGGGGCCATATACAGGCTAGAGGAACTCATATTAATGTTAAAAATTGTCAGTGGACCTTTTAATCTGCCAGTTTATTTAAATACATATGATTTATTTTTATATTTTCTTTTATTTTTAGCAAGCATCTGTCAATCTTAAACTTTTAAAAATCCTCTAGATTAACAAAGAAAGCATGTTTCAACCTCAACTTGCAATGCCACTAATGACCCAGTTGAAGAATTTACAGCGTACGCTTAGTATTAATGACAGAGTGGAATTTCAATGGACTTTAGTTGCATTGAAGCATCCAAGAAGTTCTACTTGCTAAATGCTTAATTAAGGTTCATTTAAAAAAACAAAATAGAATTTCTTTTAATTAGTCGCTGTAGCATTGAGAGCATGTAACTCAATGTAGTGTGAACAACTGCTCTGCCTGAATAAACATGATGAATTAAGTAACAGATGAAAAAAAATGTTTTATGACGCCAAGTATTAGTTTTAAAGTCTGACAACTACTGAAGGATGGTCCGAACGATTAATAAATTGAGGGATGGATGTACATAGTAATCAGACTTGTAATGTAAACAAGCCATCTGCTGATAAACAAATGAATGAGCAGCTGAGGCTGCTGGAGAGAATCGAGAGGCGACTGAATAACAAGAGAGCGCAACCATGAGCAGGGGCAGCTCAGAAATCCAATTACCTTGGCTAATAAGATGACATTCTGACATAAACCCTTCCATGAGACCGTGGACAGAATGTTTTAGTGCTTCCAGCCAATACATTTCCATAAACACCCATATGTGGACATAAAAGTCTTAAAATAAGTTTTTATAAAATACTGTGGTAAGCCCCTGCAGTGGACCTTCTCCTATCAAATGACAGTGCATGATATGTGTTATATGAACAGTTTTTGGGAAGGATGTTTGTTTCACATCTTACGTATATAAATATAAATATACCTCTTGTTAACAGCTATGTCGCACTGATCTGAATCAGATTTCCAACTGAACCGAACTGAACCGTTTCCAACGTTACGCCGGAAGTGATCTCTCACGCGACTACGTCACGCATTGTTTACACTGAGATTTCGGAAGTTTTACCTTTCACTAAACACTGAACACGATTGCACTGAACACGTTTTATGTGCAGGATGTTCTGAGCGAGCCCAGAGAAAATAGACTTATTTTTACAAGAGCAGTGTGTATCTGAGAGAGTGCGCGGAGCACATTATATTCCACGTGTGAACGAAGAGATTCGTGCTCGCACATTATATTAATGTACTTTCGCGCTACAATAGTGCACGACATTAGACAGGAAATTAGCGCCATAGTTCTGCAACATCCATCTTCCCTGTAACGTAGCAGAGCACTGCTGTATACCCCCCCGGCCTCGCAGTCGCTGCTTAGAAGTGCAACATTGTAATGGGTCTGTCTGAAACAGTGTCGCACAGCGAATAAAATACATCGGCATGGCGGTATATTAAAAATTAATTACAAAAACATACACTGGTTTTTGGTATGAACCGGTATACTGCCCAGCACTAACTTCAACCCAAAATGAGGAAGTAAGTTTTACTCTTTATTTAACTCGTCACATACTATAACAACTATTTGGGATGCCTAAGAACTACCTGGTACTTCTGAATGATAACATTCATATTTAATTTAGGGTGTGCGATATATTGTCTATGATAATTTCGTAATTGTTGTTGTTTTTTTTTTTTTTTTTTGCGATCTGACCATAGAGTATGTCCCTCACTTTGCAAAAATCATGTTTATGTGATATTGATTTATATTGTGATATTGATTTATACTACTGTTTGATAAAAAAGAAGTTAATATTAAGTGACCTACATTTAGACACAGTTGGTTGAAAAAAATTATTTTTTTTTTTATTTGGTTTGAAAACATTGACCTTTATAAAGGTAAAAATGAATTTCTGGAAAAGTTCATTTTTGTCATTTCTGTGAACTAACCACTGCACAGAATGAAAAATAGAAAAAGTTTTAGTTTTCACATGGCTGTAACTTGCCGATAAAAAGTTGCCGATTCAATGACGAGCCATTGAATTGCACTTCGAGTTCTGGCTACATTGCAAACTCGGATGTGCATGATTTTTCAAATAATTCAGCAGCCCATCATCAATTATTCCTAAACCTAGCCAACCTAGAGTTATAATCTGATGGAGAACACTGACTAGTGAAATACCTCACCCGGGAACGGTCTGGCTGGCTGCAACACACGCGATTCGCGCCAAGTAACGTTAGTCAAAAAAGGCAATTTTACAAGCTGAGTGCAACAGAAAAATGACAACAAATAAATAAACTTACTTTGAACAGTTTTCTTCTTAAGTAGACAAAGACGATAAGAGTTTTGAAGAGATGCCATTGAGCGACCCCTGTCTTCTGACTCAAGCTTGTGTGCTGCTTTTTATAGCGCAAAAACATTTTTCTCAGAAACAAACCGGTTTACTGTTAAATATTGTAAATTTATTGCAAGTGCTTAATTTAACGTCCATTAGCTGTACATTTTCATGATTTAGTTGTTTATTGAAATGGTATTTTACTGTTGGAAATGTTGCTGCCTGTAATTTTACAACATTTTTTTTCAGTGTACTGTTAAAGAAGTTTGTTCTAGTAGACTAATTTACACACCACTGAGTCAAAAAGAGAGTGGATTTAAGTTATAGTCTGTCACAGAGAGGCATTGTTTTGGATTGTTTTAATAAACCCACTTTCAGAGCATTTTGCTCATGGCCCCTGTTTTTGCTTCTTTTGTTTACAACAGACCCATGTATTTGGCATCAACTTTTACAGGGTGCTTAAAGAATTGATTTGGTGCTTTTGTAGAAAACAAACATGGGTACTTTGTATAAAAGTTTTTGCACTCTATAGCTAATAAAATTCAACGAGATAGAGATGCAAAAACAAAAAGTGTTACAACCATCCCTGGTCTCCCCCTACTTGAACTCTGTATTATGCTGTTCAGGTTGTCTTGTTCATAGGTGATAAATTAACATAGTAAAGCTTTTTGGCAACAACCCGCCGAACGAATTTCCATATTGCTACTCTGGCATAATTTTTAGTCACGGATGGGGAAGTGCACCTAAACTACTGACATGTTTACCCGTTGTAGCTTATCCGTGTTGTGTACACAATCAAAACACATCAGCTTTATTTGTTGTTTTTGTTGCTGTTTTGGATGCTGAAATTTTGTCACATCACTACTTTAAACAACATATCAATATTAACAATTATTTGATGACGGATTATTCTGTTTAAAGTAACGGTAACACTTTATTTCGATTGTCTACTTTAGATATTTTACTTACTATAAGTATCTTTGGAACTACATGTCAGCTAACTCTGATTAGATTTTTAGTAGACTGTCTGCTTAATATCTGCTAACACTTTATTTTAATGGTCCCCCAACAGATATTCTACTGACTATAAGTAACTTGGCAACTACAAGTCAATTTATTCCCTTAACCCGAACACTAACACCTAACGCTAACCTAACAGTCTACTGACAGTTTACTTCAGTCTACTAATACTCTACTGAGAGTTAGTTGACATGTAGTTGCAAAGTTAGTATGTAGAATGTCTAAAGTGGACAATCAAAATAAAGTGGAACCCAACAAATTAACGTTTACTCTTTCATAACAATGTGTTCTGTTAATCATGCTATGCAATGAATTGAAATGAATTTAAAATGTATGATTCCATTGTTTTGTGGTCTACTCTCTTAAATATCAATTTCTAAACAACTATAGAATCTCTCCTGTTTCTCTGAATACTTTCTTTGAATAAAAATGTGAGTTGTTGGCAAACACATTGTCAGTTGGCCATAACTCTTTAAATGAAATATGAACAGATTCAACAGCACTCCTATTATATCATCAAAATAAATTATTTTGAAAGGAAAGGACTGTTCTTTGAAGTATTTTGGAATGTATACTGAAGTAAATTAAAGTCTACATTTCCTATAATTAAACAAGCCGTCTGCCAAAATGAGCCCAGCAGCAGAATTCAGTTGTATTTAGTCAAATTTTAGTCCCATGCGAAGTGCTTTAAACCACTTGCACGGTAGCAAAACCCATGAATATGTCATCAAAGTGGCCGTCAAGAGAATTAGAACACTCTTCCCACTTTTTGCAGTCTGAACTGCTGCACAGCTACATTAAGTTGCTTTTCCCCATTTACTGCCTTGAAGCCTCTCACCACTGCTATTTTCCATGCCCTTTTATCTCCCCAGAGTGCATCTCAAAGTCCTGTTATGGGTCTATAGTTAATAAAAGCTTGGCCACAAAATGGATATATGCACCTATATGCTGGAAGATCCTACTTTTATAGAGCCCTTCTGACCCATAATATACAAACATGTTGGAGAAAATGTTTTAGGTATGTAAATATCATAATGGCCTGCAAGGCTGTGACAGCTCTTATTTTTATTTTTATTTTTTTATTAATTGTCCATTGCCAGAATAAAATGATTTTTCAATTCCACTGTGCTACTTTTCCATTGTTTTTCAATGTAAGCACTCTAGACCGATGTCTTTAACCACTGCTCACGTCTCGCGTCTTTTGCACCATCTTGTGCATCATGACTTGAGAAGAACCACATATAATTTTTCTAACAGGGTAGTTAAAGTTTAGTTGGCTAAATATGAGCTGTTACTGTGGCTGAGCTGATTAAAGCATAAAGCCTTGTTGAAACTCGACGGGTCCGCATGAGCCCAAAGGTGCGCACGGCAAAAATGACATGATTGTAACAGCGCGCATGCTTCCACATCCCCTAGACACCATTTACTACACAGAATAAGCTTTTTTTCACTGATTTTGAAAACTCTTCGCAATCGACTTAAAATTATTCTAAGATCGACTTGCCGACCGCGATCGAGGGGTTGGTGATTCCTGTAACATACTGTTTTATGGTTACCATCTCACAAATGTAACCAGCACATGTATCCCCACATTGCAAAACCATAACACAGTGAGGGACAAGAACTAAGTTACATGAAATAGTCTAACTACCGTATTTTCCGGACTATAAGTCGCTCCGGAGTATAAGTCGCATCAGCCCAAAAATGCGTCATGACGAGGAAAAAAACATATATAAGTCGCACTGGACTATAAGTCGCATTTATTTAGATATTTATTTAACAAAATTCAAGACCAAGAAAAAGTTATTTAAACAGACTTTAATTAATTAAAACAGAAGGCATTTAAGTTATTCAGCTACACACAATAGCACAAAGAACAACAGGCTGAATATGTGTCCGGTATGTTGTTAACGTAACACATCAGCAGTTAGCTACACAAGAATACCATAAAGAACATACCTGAGAGGCTGAATAGGATAAAATAAAATAACATAACAAGACAGCGAGTCCAACAGTTATCGGTAAAGCAATTTCACCAAGCTCCCGCGATCTTATTCCACATCACTGAACCCGTTGAATTTTTCATCCTCCGTGTCGCTTCTGAACAACTCCGCTATTTCCGGAGGAAGATGAAGCGCCGTCTCCTCTTCTGCGGGGCTGTCGTCAGATTAGGCATCAGTTCCGGTTATTCCAGCCTTTCTGAATCGCGACAGGATGGTTTCGGTTGTCACTGCAGTCCATGCAGTGTCGACCCATCCAAGGACTTGCTGGAAAGTTGCATGGCACATCCTCCCGGTTGCCGTGAAGCTAATTTTCAGTTAATTTTTTCAGCGGTAAAACTACCGTAGCTGTAGTCTAGAGCGCATAGAGCCCTCTCTTGTGGCTGTAGACGGTAATGTCACCCCCAATTTCGGCAAATGATGCATTCACGTCATACCACAAATACATCAAAAACTCGCAAATAATAATCTGGGGCCGAGTAACCTGTGACGAGTAAATCTTGGTAATTTTGATATATAAGTCGCACCTGACTAAGTCGCAGGACCAGCCAAGGTATGATAAAAAGAGCGACTTATAGTCCAGAAAATAGGGTACATATTTTACACCACTAGTGCATGCTCATTTAGGAAAGGCCTGATCTTCCTGATGTTGTGCAGTGCAAATCTGCATGATCGAGCTGTCTTTGTAATTTGGTCTGGGAAGGTCAGCTGGTCATCAAATATTACTCCAAAATTTTTGACCGACCTTGATGGCGTGATTGAAACTAGCTGGATAGTGAAGTAATGCTGAAGAGACAAATTGGCAGGGAGGATGAGAAACTCCAGAATGAGAAAAAAAATGAGTCTTTGCCAGTTTGAGCTACAGGTGATGTTCATCCATGCAGAGATATCCGCCAGACAGCTTGAGATACGTGCAGCTACTATGGGATCATCTGGTTGAAATGAAAGGTAGAGCTGTATGTCATCAGCATATCAATGGTAAGAGAAACCATGTGCATATATGATGGGTCCCAGTGATGTGGTGTAAATGGAGAAGAATTGAACCCTGAAGATCCCCTGTGGTCAGTTGATGTGCTTTGGTTACCTCACCTCTCAATATGACCCTGAATGACCTATCTCTCAGATAGGACTCAAACCAGTGGAGGGAAGTTCCAGTGATGCCCAGTGATGAGAGGCTGGACAGAAGGATCTGATGATTCATAGTGTCGAAGGCAGCAGACAGATCCAGAAGAATGAGAACTGATGATTTGGAATCAGCATTTGTGATCCGCAGTGCTTCTGTGACCGACAGTAATGCGGTCTCAGTTAAATGCCCTTTCTTGAAACCAGATTGGTTGACATCCAGCTGGTTGTTCAGAGACAGGGAAGTTGATACTTTGTTGAAAGCAACTCGTTTAAGTGTTTTCGCAATGAATGACAGAGAGAGACAGGTCTGTAATTCTGTAATACAGGACTTACCACCCCAACAAAAGAAGTACAAAATCTATGTGTATCCATTGATGCACATTTGAATCAAGTGGTTTGTAAAAATCCAACCTGCTTTAAAGCCCAGCTAGACAACCATAGCTGTATAACTGCCCAACAGCATGGTTTAACAAACAGCAAAACAGATATGCCTATTTGCACTGTGCTGAGGATCAGTCTTCGTCCATTTTGCCGTCAGTTGATTAGTGTTCAGTGAAAATGATGGGAAATCACTGAACTTCACAACACGTGACCCTACAAGAGTGATTACTGGTAGGGTGTCGGTCACCTGCAAAAAGAACTACCACGTTGTAGACATAAAAAAAATAAAAAAAAATAAAAAAAACTCTACTACCGAAATGTAGTGAAGTAACAAGTACAATATTTGTCTTTCAAATGTAGTGAAGTAAAAGTAAAAAGTTTTTACTAAAGTACAGATACTCAAAAAGTGTACTTAAGGACTGTACTCAAGTAAATGTTCTACGTTTCTGTCCACATCTGACACCCAGCATTCTGAAACGCGGCACTCAAGTTAAAAAAAAGTCAAACTTTAAAAAAAAAAGAATGCTTTTAGCAGAAATAGTACAAAGCATGCCTTGGATTCCTTCATTTATTTCTCGTTTTCCTTTCTTCAATAGTTTTGCACATAAAAGGGCACTTTAAATTTGTCTCCTTTAACATTAATTAATACTAATCTTTTAATGCCTTTGGTGGATGGGGGAAATTAAAGCCTGCTTTACAAGTTGTTCTTGCAGGAGTCATAATATGAAGAAGCATCATTTGTGTCCACAACATGTTATGAAGAACACTTAAAGGAGAACTCCGGCGAACAATGAACCTTTGGTCTAATAAAACATCGGTACCTAGTCAATCGTTCTCTGAGATTTGTTTTCATGATAATTGAATGTAAAGAGTTTTATCTGTAAAAACTGTTTAGCGTATAATGCTAGTAATGGTGGCATTGACTAAGTAAAAAGAAATCGCTAGTTTATACCACTAACAAGGCTCAAAATAGATAAGTCAAACCACAAACGTCGTGCTGAGTGAGCTGAACTGTATGAAGTTCAACGAACTTCTGAACTGTATGAACGGTGTTCGGGGATCGACTTATCGAAACTATTTCCTAAGATGGCTCCTGTCTGTATACGCGAAGTGGACTGTCTTCATAAAGTATCTTCTTATTAAACGGTCTGTATACTTACAAAGTTCTCAATGCTTCGTTTTGCATGTATGGAGCCTCGTTATTTTACTGTGTTAGTGTGGGGCTATTTTGAGCCTTGTTAGTGGTATAAACTAGTGATTTATTTTTACTTACTCAATGCCCCCATTACTAGCATTATACGCTAAACAGTTTTTAGAGATAAAACTCTTAACATTCGATTATCATGAAGACAAATCTCAGAGAACTATTGACTAGGTATCAATGTTTTATTAGACCCAAGGCAAGGCAAGTTTATTTATATAGCACATTTCATACACAGTGGCAATTCAAAGTGCTTTACATGAAAGAAATTAAAATAATCAAAAGAAGTCAGAATAATTAAAACAGTTTAGAATAAAAAAATCATAATAATAAAAATAAAATAGTGTCGAAAATAAAATGTATAGTACAGTCGGACGAACAGTGGCACAGTGCTCATTCAGTAAATGCAATCAATATAAATAAAAACAGTTAAGAGTAAAAATAAAATAAAGTAATACCCCTATCTGAGATGGAAGAGATTGAGCTGGTTTACGGTGCAACTGGGCCTCCAGCCCAGGGACTTCTTATATTCTCGGCAGTAACTTACTTCTTCACTTGCCTCATCGGAGTGAAGACTCTCCCGCTCTCCATCAAAATCTCTTCCAGTATACCCCTATCTGAGGTGGAAGAGATTGAGTTGGTTTACGGTGCAACTGGACCTCCAGCCCAGGGACGTAGAGCGTCGTACGTACTCTGTTGGGGTGGTGCTACACCAGTAATGCCCAGCGGGGCCCCCACGGAGCACTTTTCTCCTCTTAATGACGCTCTCAGCGACTTCCTATACTCTCAGCAGTATAAGTAACTTACTTCTTCACTCGCTTCATCTGAGTTAAGACTCTCCCGCTCTCCATCAAAATCTCTTCCAGTATACCCCTATATGAGATGGAAGAGATTGAGCTGGTTTACGGTGCAACTGGACCTCTAGCCCAGGGACGTACTCTGCTGGGGTGGTGCTACACCAGTAATGCCCAGCGGGGCCCCCACAGAGCACGTTTCTGCTGCCATTACCCTTAATGACGCTCAGTATAAGTAATTTACTTCTTCACTCGCCTCATCGGAGTGAAGACTCTCCCGCTCTCCATCAAAATCTCTTCCAGTCAGAGCAGTATTAAAGCAGTTAAAGCAGAACAGTAAAAACAGTCAGATGTTCATTGTTCATTGGTCAAAGGTTCATTGTTCACCAGAGTTCACCTTTAAAAAAAAACCCTTCTGCTATTAAGTTTTTGCAAGTGTATTATAATATATATTAAATTATTTGTTAACATTTACTAATTTTGTTTAGAAATGGGATTGAAGAAGTGACCATTATTTAGTGGAGTTTCATTTGGCAAGGTTTTTTAAGGTCTCTTGTGCTCAAGGCTGCATTTATTTGATCAAAAACAGTAATATTGTGAAGTATGAATACCATTTTAAATATATGTTTTCTATTTTAATATTTCATATTTTAAAGTGTATTTTTTTCTGTGATGACAAACCTGAATTTTCAGCAGACATTGGTCGGATCCTTCAGTAAACATTCTATGCTGTTTTGGAGCTCAGGTAACATTTCATATTCTATGATCAATATTTTCATTTTTTTTTTCTTTTTGTGGAAGACATCAGGATTCTTTGAAGAGAAAGTGCTGATTGGAAGTATTAGTTTCTTCAAAAAATTCTTACTGACCCCAAACCTTTGAAAAGTATTGCATTCATTTAGTGTGATGGATTGAAAAGGCACTTGACTTAAAGGATTAGTTAACTTAAAAAAAAAAAAATGCTGATAATTTACTCACCCCAATGTCATCCAAGATGTCTTTCTTTCTTCATTCGAAAATAAATTAATGTTTTTGATGAAAACATTACCGGAGTTGGTAACAGTTTATAATAGCTGCACGCTATTAATCATTTGTTAAGCATGAGTAAACAGTTAATTCATCATTTATAAAACATTAATACACATAATAAGTAGTTTATAAATACAGCAATAAATGCTTTTTTCTTGATTTATAAGCACATCCATAATCTGTTTAATAATTGTATTATCATACTTTGTTAATGATCAATTAATAATTTCTAAATGAAATATAGCATCATTTACAAACCAGTTATTTAAGAGTTGTCGATCATTCATAAGATCACTTAGAAAGTGTAAGTAAATACAGGTATAAAGCATTTAGTAGTGGTCAGTTAACTGTTTTTGAGCTCATCTAAAGTGAGGACTATTCATGCTTTGTAAAGCATTTATTAAGGAGATTTAAAGGCGCATCAATTTTCTAAACAGTAAAATGTAACAAACACAATACAGTTATACATAACATAAAAAATGCTTAACAGCCTTTAAATCTCCTTTATAAATGCTTTAAGGCATGAATAGTCCTCACTTTAGACAAGCTCACAAAAAGTAGTTAACTGAACACTACTAAATGCTTTATAACTACCCGAATTAACCCTGAATTTAAATTCTTTAAAGGTGCATTGCGCAACATTTCATGTTAAAAAAAAATAGCCGTTTTCTAACCCATACGTGCTTAAACAATCGCCTGATGGGCTGAATGAGCCCTTCTCTGATCACTCAGATCGCCTCTATAATCCTGTACAGTAAAATAAATAAGAGGGATTCGGGCTCGAATCTGAGACTGGCCGTGACGTCATGCGCGTTCACGCTCGCCTGGCTATGTGCCTATGTCTTGCAGGTAGTGTATTCGCCACCATTCTCCGTATCAGAGAAGACAACTCGAACGACACAACTTTAGTCAACTTTCCACAAAAGTAGAAGATGGATTCAAAGGAGCTGTTTAGCCTATACCTGGTCACTTCATGCGTTTTCTGTGGTTCGATAGCTATTCGATCGTGAAAAGACCAGGTTGCCCGCCGAAACGCATTCGAGACGGATTTGAATCCGATCGCTCAAATCACTTAAGAACGTGGTCTGGGCCGTATTCCAGACAAAACTGGACAAGTGTAAATGCATCTGGTTGTTGAAAGCAGGCTATAGGTTATGTCATGTTATTTTAGTCATATATGATGACGCGCATCACCTCAGATGATCAGCTGAGCGTCTATTCATAGAGCCAGCGCGCCGCAATCTATCACAAATCAAAGTGAAAGTAAGTCGCAGACTTGCCGTCTTTGCTGATTTTGAAATTAGCCGATGATTAATAAAATGCAGTTCATATTTGTTGCTTTCGGTGACGTGCACTTCATGAATTCTGTAGCCTATATAGCGCGGGAATTGAAGATCAGATTATATCCGTTTTGCAAAAACACATTTATGTGACCAGGTGTAATGGAATCGTTTTGATAAATCAGATAGCTATCCGATCTGAGAAAACGCATTGTGGCCAGGTGTAAACAGCCCCAAAGAGATCGGCTTTTTCATTCCAAACCCCAACGCAAACTCCACGTGAGACAAAGAAAATAAAACTTCTGTCTGTCCAGTGCCAGTCGTCGGAATAAGATGAGAGTCAACATCGGGAAGGCTTTCAACAAAAGGAGAGATCTCTGGGCAGTCTGCTCTAGGGCTCAAACGGGTCCTATACAAAGTAATAACTTATTGTTCATGAACGTGTTTCCATAATTATACAATCATACGTGGATACAGTAAGCACATAAAACAGTTCAATATGGAGATAGATGGAAACAAAAACCGAAGTTTTCTACTACCCCTGTTTTCCCCTCACACACACATAAGTGTGTACTTGAATGCCTTTCCTTTCATATATTTTAAATGACCTGCAGATTTATAACTGTATTACCTCATTATGACTGTAACAAACGATGTGTGCCGCTGATGCTCCTTGGGTATGAACAGCTCGTGCAAACGTGTGCGTGTATGTGTGTGTGAGCGCGCACGCAGTTTCGCTTGTCGCCAGAGGGGGCGTAGTTCTACAAAAACTCAGATACTTGCGTTTTGCTCCTTTAAATTATTGCCCCCAAATTTTGCCCCGGCTCTGCGTTTCACATACAGGTATGACATTTGGTACATACATGTAATGACACAATACCTACAAAAAAGTCTCTTGAAGTATAGCCCTAAACACAATAGGAAGTCAGCTATTTTTAACTTCCTCCAAGATTTTGTGCATTTTTCATAATTTCCTGATGTTGTACTTTAACCAACTCCTCCTACAGTTTTGATCTGATCCACTTTAAATTTGGTAAGTGTAATCTTAAGGCCTTTGCGACGTTAAATTGCGAAGATCTTGAGTTTTCGTCGAAGGGTGTACCCTTGGCGGCCTGACAAATGTACACCCAAATTCAGCCTTTTGGTAATTTGTGAATGAATATGTCATACAGTTAAATATTGTTTGCAGTTCCGATGTTGCTAGGCAACCACAGACAGCCTGCAGTAACTCAGGCATACAATGTCCAGTCTGCCCCAAACTTCACATGTTTGATAAGAGTCCCGTCCTGAACGCATGACTGTGCTCATATTTGGTTATAGCAATAGCGCCACCTGCTGGTAGCAGGAAGTGTGGCAAATACAAATGCTTTGACGTAGTCCTCCTATATTTATTATCATTACATACCGTGCTCTGTCTTCCTAAAACCACCGGGTGATGGCGGCACGGGTGGGAGGGACCTTTTCTTCGCTGCTTGCAGCTTTAATTTACTTTATTACATATTCTAAGTAATATTATGAACCACTCACAACTCTTAAATAACGGGTTTATAAAAAAAATGCAATTCTTCATTTAGAAATGATAAATTGATCATTAATAATGGATGAAAATCCAATTATTAAACAAATTACAGATATGCTTTTAAATCAAGAAGAAAGCATTTATAGCTGTATTTATAAACTGCTTATTAATGTCTGTTAATGCTTTATGAATGATGAATGAACTGTTTAATTATGCTTAACTAATGATTATTAGCGTGTAGTTATTATAAAGTGTTACCTAAGAGTTTTCTCCATATAATGGACTTCAATGGACCCCAACTGTTTCAAGGTCTAAATGACAGTTTCAGTGCAGCTTTAAAAGACACCAGATGATGAATAAGGGTCTTATCTAGCGAAATGATTGGTCATTTCAAAAATAAATAAAAAAGTTTTATAAGCACAAATGCTCACCTTGCTCTTGTAAAGAACTAACTGGTCAATTTCGGGAAAAACATTCAATAGTTAATCTCTAATCAACAATAATTTATCTCTGATCAACAGGTATCGAATGCGGTTTGAACCAGGTCCGTGCATAAATAAATCAACCAAAAGGGGTTATACAGCATACACATCTGCTTCAGATATATACAAGTACTTGTAATTAAACACAATGAATTATGATTATTTAGGAATATACATCCTACACAGACAGGTTACTGTTGATTTTTAGAATACCTTTAAAAAATTGATGCCAATTCGTTGAGTCAATTATCAATAATTAATGGTTTATTCTTAGCTTAAGCTTACTAAACAGGTCAGTTCACTTAACAATATCAGCTTGTGGCTTTAGATTGCTTATTAAAGAGGCTTTGTTATGTGATCAACAGACAGAGACAATAATCGTATAATGAAGTTTAATAAAAATGAACTACCACTACATGTAACACGAGTATATATGTGAAATAAAATAAAAGTAAAAACAGTAAGAAAGAAAAATGGAAACACAGGAAATACACAATTGCTAGCAGAGACAACTAGGAATACACACTTTAGAGCATTCAAATTTGGATGGAACTATACTTGCAAACTTGGACCTTATGTTGTTGAACAGGAAGAAGCGTGTAGGCATCCGGGGCGCTCTTGAGACGGCAGATTTCTTTTGGTTCTTCCCGAGCGTGGTTTGCTCGTGGGAAATTTAAAACGTCCTAAAAGAATACTGTACGCGTGATGATAGTCTTTTCGTCCGGAGGTTTGAAGACGGCTAAAGCGCACTTGGGTGGTTCAGTCCGGAGACAAGAACAACAAACTAAGAACAGATTGGCTAAGCGCAAAATAAACAAAAGACAAATAAAACAAGCACAAAGGACATGATGAAGATTAACACTAAAAGTAACACGAAAGAGGACACACGTAAGCGAGCGAGAAGTTACATGTTAAGAGATTTTAAGGTGTAAAGTGTTCACACCCTAGGAGGGTTTTGAACCAATGACAACGGTCCAACTTTTCAAGTAGTTCGCCCCTTGTTAGTCGGGGAACGGCGTTAATTTGCATTTTTATGACTGAGTTGGAAATTAACCTCTCCTTTGAAAATGGCATGTACATGCGATAATACATTTTACAGTATCAATATACAGTATAGCTTAATAGATGGGTCAGATCCAGGGGATCATACAGATATCAGACAAGACATGCAACAGGTATAGGATTACAAAGTTACATCTCAATGCATAATTAATGCATAATCATTTATAATTCCTTTACTCCTATGATAACATCTTCTAACAAACTCGCAAGACATAGCCAACATACACGTATCTTAAACATAACAAATATGTTTTACTAATGTCGTTATATAGAGGAAATTCCTCAGAGTTTGTGTGTGTGTGTGTGTGTATTTGCTGGTGTCTGTGTGTGGTGGCTTCTGGCAACCCCCCCCAAATTAACATTTTTTTTTTTATTATTTCTAGTCCTTTCGTTCATTCAACGAACGAAATGACTAGAAAAAAGATTTGTTGGGGCAGCAGTGGCTCAGAGGTTCATGTAGTTTGTCTACAAACCGGAAGGTTTGTGGTTCAATCCCTGGTTCCATCTGGCCAAGTGTCAAGGTGTCCACGAGCAAGACACCTAACCCCAGCTGCTCCCGACGAGCTGGGTGGCGCCTTGTATGGCTGACACCGCTGTCGGTGTATGAATGGGTGAATAAGAGGCAAATGTAAAGCGCTTTGGTGGCCATTGGGTCTGTGAAAGTGCTATATAAATGCAGTCCATTAATCATTTTTGTTCATTTCGATTGTCTGGTGTCGTTTAAAGCCCCTTGAAGCTGCACTGAAACTGTCATTTGGACCTTGAAACGGTTGGGGTCCATTGAAGTCCATTATATGGAAAAAAAAATCCTTCAAAAAATTTCTTTTCGACTGAAGAAAGAAAGACATGGACATCTTGGATGAGTAAATTATCAGCAGAAGTTTATTTATTTATTTATTTATTTATTTTAATGTGAACTAATCCTTTAAGTTTCCACTATAGTGAAATAAACTCAAAAACCTTTTGGCACTACCAAATCTTTTTAAAGAGTGCAATTATGAGCTGAACAGAGCATCTATTGATTCTGTAAATAAGCTTATAGTTTTGAAGAGCTGTTGCTGAGTTTTGATTTTGCCTAACTTCTCTTTTGTTTGCTTGCCAACTCAACCTGGCAGTTTAGGATTTCCTGCCGATGTGGTAAAAGGTAATACAACATTTATAAAAAAAATAGGTTTTTAGAACATTCTGCAACATTAAAAAGCAACTGTAAAAGATTCCGTATTAAAACAGACTGGTCTTAAAATAAGAGCAGATTGTGTGTGTGATTAAGCTGCTAAAATATTCACAAAAGATGTATGGTCTGATTGATTCGTAAAGTGTTTATTTGTGTTCTCAGTATCGTAATTTTTAAGAGTTTTGGTTGCCTACTCATTAATACTCAATATACTGTAGCTTAAGTCTCCTGAAATGAAAACCACATTCACCGGTCTGTTTAAAACATTATTGAAGTGAACTGCAATACATTACTGTAAATACAGTTTTAGTACTCAGTGCCATCCAACGTCTTAAACGTTCAGATACCTGAGCAGGGTTTGTAAAGGTCAGAAAAATATCATTCACTGATGAACTTTATCATCTCAAGAGGAAGAGATTTGAGGAGCATGTGGGAAATTGAAGAAATAATGTGGAATTTAATCAGCTGCAGTCTGTTTCACTGTTATTCAGATTTAATTTGAGTGTTGGGGATCAGTGATGCATAATGTATTTTTCACACCAAAAAAAAAAGAAAGAAAGAAAATAAAAAAAAAAAACAAACTGCTGCCTCTTATCTTTAGGATAGATTTATTGCTTTATTCTTCACCCCTCAACAGGAATACATTCTATTTTTATCGCAGAAGGCCATTTTGTATGAAAGTCTTCAGTTAATTACACAACCCAGTGGCTTCGGTATAGGCTGCACATTTTCTCATTAGGAAACACAGGGAGCCTGGACTGAATACTCATGAGGTTATTAGTTTAGCAAACTTAATTTCATCTCAAGAAAATTGTTTGTACCTGGAATTCTGATCCTGCTATCACCATATCAACCTTTTGCATTAGCTACATTAGACGCAAGTCACCATGATTACCTTAAGCTAATTTTGTGGTTGAAATCACAATGTTTCTGATTTAACCCACACCTGCAGGTGAGCTTTTGGGAATTTAACCCCCTTTCATGAAAAAGAATGCTGCTTGCCTTGTGTTTTTTTTGTGTGTGTGTTTTTTTTTAAAGAACAGATTAGCATTTTCAGCTTGTTAAGCTCAAAATATTAAGCAATATCACACAAGCAAACAAGAACTGCATTTAAAATCTTAATGTAAGGAAGTAGAATTTAAATGGAATTGAAATTCAAAGTAACAATTTTTTCAGCTACTGCTATTTTTAACCGTATGAAATGCCATCTGACATTTGTATTTAGTTCACATATAATTTCATCATATTTTATAGTGATGCTCTGATTGATCGGCTGCCGATCATGAACGGCCGATATTGGCTAAAAATAGCTTGATCGGCGAAAACCAAAAGCGGCGATCAAAAAAGTTGACTTTTGCGCGACTTTTTTCCACCTGCATGCATCAGGACTCCAGACTAACTTTTTTCCACTCCGTCCTGGAACCATCCTAAAGTTAATGTCAACCGTCCCAAAAGCAAAATGTTGTTTCTGTAATTTATTATCTCTAGTTGTTCGTCACATAATAAAAACAGCATTACAATGTTTATGATATATATTATTATATTTATTTAGCTCCATTCAAAGTAGTAATCTGCAAATAGGTGCAATGTTTTTTAAGCCCTGTCAATTTAAACATCCAAGCGCAAGCGTACGCACAAAGAGCCGGGCAGTAAAAGAGTTCAGTGCTCTCTTTGAGCTTTACGGACACGATGATTCTAAATTTAGGTGTCCACCAAAGCATTTTTCTCTGCGCCTGGCGTATGTTTTCAATTGTTTTCAACGGGAGTGCCGCGTTTTTTAAACGCCATTAGCGTAACAAGGCGCTGAGCGTTTTTTTTTTTTTTTTTTTCACGTTGAAGCGCTGAGCGCCCAGCACTTTTTGCTGGTCGCCGAGAGTTGAACAATTTTCAACTTTGGATAAAACACAGCGCTCATCACTGTCACTTTTTACCCACCCAAGGCGGGACTAAACAACACTGACCAACTGTCACAACATTCTTTCTGTACAACGACATCAACCAACAGAGCTAACTGAACAAAATGGATGAAAAATAATTTTTTAGCATGAAACAAATTATTTGGGAAATCAGAGTAGTAAACTCTGCTGTGGAGAATCTGTATCATAGCAACGAAACGTCTCAACGGGAAAAAAAAAGCTGCGCTGCCAAAATGCTCTCAAGCGCCCAAAGCACGACGTCTTCAACAGAGCGTCTAGCATTTTCAGCTGGCTAAAAACGCTTTGGTGGACACACGGCCTAAAGGCCTGTTCACACCGGGACGAATTTCGCGCACGATATTCGTCGACGTTTAATGCCTCGTGACTAAACAATGGTTTTTTTTTTGACGCGCCGCGTCAAAACCTATCCGACCAACGAGATTGGTGGGTTTGCTCACGTGTCTGGTACTTCTGAAGTTACAGTAAAACACAACTTGAGGGCGCTCAAACACAAAACGGTCTTGCCGAGCACACATACGGCGAAGAAGAGATAAGATACCTATGGGCAAGATGAATGTTGAGCTGCTGGTCTCGGAGCATAAAGAGCTGTATGATAATATTTATATTAGTATTTCTGTAATAATAGTATAGTATAGGGTGACTAATAGTCCTGTTTTCCCTGGACATGTGTAAAACGGTCACTTTGTGCTTTATAGAAATCTGAGTTGAGATGAGAACTGCGCATAGTGTGAGTGTCAGTTAAATTTTGACAAGTGAGGAGAGGAGATAACCGCTCTGCCGACTCTTTGTATTCTTTCTTTTATTTTATTTTTCTATTGTGACCAGATGTTTGTTTGTGTTTTCATTCTTGCTCGATCCCTATGTATGAGGACGAGTGTAACGTTTGAGTGGTTTTATTAAACGCGGGGAAATACGACAACTCTCGTCTCTTGTGCATCTGTTCATCCGACAACTGCTATGTTTTTATCTCTGGGCAACATCTCCACTTTGCGTTACACATGTCCTGTTTCCACGTCCTGTCCTGACTGTTTTTAAGTGAAATGTCCTGGTTTTCAAAAAAACTGCTGGGAAAGATCAGTTCTACAGCAAAATATAGATGGGCAAACAAGGTCGATGAGGAAGAAAAACAGGATAAAGAGGATGAAAACTAAAGATATAAATAGATTTTGTTAGTTCGTTTTTGTAAGTTTGTGAGAGCTATTTTTTGTAACATTTGGAGGCATTTCTTTTAGTTATTTATTATTTATTTATTTTTCTAAATACATAAGATAATATTTCTATCATTATTTCATTCGTTTTTTTTATCTGTCATAATAAAACATTGAGACATGAATATGATCACCCTAGTATAGTATGCTATTATTATTTCTGTTTTACATTAAGCGGCATCTAATGTCAGGGAATGAATTTGCATGTTCACTCGGCTCATCGTCAGCGAAAAACGCTTGGGTGTGAACACAAAAAACGCATTGAAAAACGCTGACGAATAACGCGCGTTGATATTCGTCCCGGTGTGTACGGGCCTTAAGTCGGAATGCCCGTCTCGGTGAATATCCCCAAAAACACAGTTGGTCATGCAGGGGTTTTTGCCAGCTTCTGAATCGAGTTTTTGTCCCGTCAAAGCCTTATTTGATCAGTGAGTGATGTAGAATAGATTGACTGCTGTGCTTGTCGGTGCATAACGAGATGAGAGAGTGCCCCGGCCGCGCGCACGCTCTCACCATCTTCAAACAACACAAGCGCTGTCTTGCTCTCTCTCCCTCGCGCATATTAATCGACATCAATTGACACAATAATTGTAAATGGGCGACCAGTTACATTGCTCTTAGTCTCAAGCCCTGGAATGTGCGGTGCACGGGCACACAACAGCAGAGTGGAGCTTGCCAGTGGCAACATGAGTTCTCGTTCTCCCGTCTGGAAGTTTTTCAAAGTGTCCGACAGAGATGTAAAATTAGCCATGCTTGGCCTCCTTATGTTTCTCTGCCTTGTTATTTATGAAGAAGCATTGGAAGCTTACATTATTTTATTTTTTGAATCTGATATAGGACTAGTTGGTTCCTCAACTACATGAGACATTCATAATAACAACAGAAAAAAAAATACTTGCCATATAGTTTTGTCCTTTGTGGCAGTAGCCAATTTTACGTTTTGCTGCAAATTATTAAATGTAGTCAGTGTATTAAGAGGCTACAATTACCAAGTGTAACTTGATCCCATCCTATTAAGCTGATCTAATGTGTGTTGGTCTGCCTGACCCCTCTTTGTTTCTTTGTTTGGAATAGTTTTATGTTACTTTGCCTTATTTGGGAAAGATGGTAGCCTCAAGTTATCTCATTTAACTACAGTAGCCTCAAGTTATCTAATTTTCAATGAAATAAAGACTTGGTGGTTCTTCAAGATCTTTACTGTAGTTTTTCTACTGTTTTTTTCTCTTCAATGCAGTTAATTCATAGTTAGTTTCATTTCTACAAATGGTGCAAACTCTGCTAGATTATAGATAAAAGATTCCCATTTCCCTGCCATTCTGTCATCGGCAGTGATTGGCAATCAGCAGATCATGATTTTGGTGATCGGTGATCGGCCCCAAAAATTCTGATCGGAGCATCTCTCTCGGAGCATTTAATTAAAATTGTTTATCTTCATCTCCCAGAAT
Source organism: Pimephales promelas (assembly GCF_016745375.1). The sequence goes on from NW_024121566.1 coordinate 2,567,919, forward strand.
GCATTAGTTCTTAGAATTCAAATTCAATGTTTTTCTCTTTCTGTCAGACCAATTCCTGTAGGTGTAGCCAGTTCAACTGAAATTCATGAGTATAAATCGGAGGGGAGCAAATTCTGAATTTTGTACTGACAGCAATTGAGCAGTGCCATTTTGAGGAACCCATCAGAAGATAATCTTAGATTTGTATAATGAGTTGCACACCATATAGTCTTGTCAAGTTCAAAGCTAGGATATTTTCTCTGAGGATAGATGTTTCTTTAACTCGAGAGTTATCATCTGTTCTGCAGGAAAGCATGTTGCTTCATGAGAATAAAGTGAGTGATATTGTCATTCACTTTGGCTAATAGAGGTCAAGGTCATAGCAATAAGATGAGAGAAAAGCAATCTTGCGTGACTAGGAAATGATATCAAATTAAAGGGGTCATATAATGCCATTTTTGTACAAGTTAATATGTATATTTAGGGTCAAAATGAAAACTTTGTAATATACTTGTTTTTAAAATTCTCATTAGTATTGTAAGAAAACACTAATTTTCTATATTTAATACAGCCTACTGTTTTAAAATACATAGGCATAGGCAGTTGGTGTGCATAAAGTCAGTTAAACTTCAGCAAATTTCCCTTTCCCATCCAGAATTCTACCAGCACGTGAAGGCTTTTAGTTCAGAATAGTTACAGAAATTACAACATGGCGTGAATGCACCTTTAGTTGCCTTGGTTGCTGATTTGAGTTCCACACCTGTTCACTGTTCCATTGATTTGTTCCTGTGTATTTAATAGGGGTGTAACGGTACACATATTCGTATTGAACCGCTTGGTATGAGGCTTTTGGTTCGGTTTTCGGTATACATTTTTAAACCGAACGGTTCTGTTAGGATGTACCAACGGCCAGAGGTATAAATGAAGTGACAAGGGCAGAAAAACACAGTCCAGTGTGGTTTTAATTCCAAAAGGTGCAAAAAGAAAAATCAATATCCATCAGGAATAGGCAAATCTTCAGAAAAAAATCAAAAATCATAATACGAAAGAAAATAAATCAAAATTGATTTACATAAACGAATGTCAGTTGGCTATGCCAATATACAGGCCCACAACTACAAACGAGCTTTTACCTCTCCACACCTCTCTCTTCCCCCAAAATGGCTGCCTGTTTTATAGGCCTGAACTCCTCCTATTTTTGGGAAATGCCATTTTAGGGAGAAACCTCTAAATTACAAAGAGGTGACAAGACATAAACAAACAAACTGTCATTATATTTCAACTCTAAATCATACATCATTTATATCCAGTACAATTTAAAGTGCTCAAACCAATAAAGACAATACATATAGGAAGAAAACTTACATACAGGGTTCCCTCCCTCCCCCATGAGGTCAGAATCAGATGGAGTAATCTTCCATGAGCACATGCTAGTTTAAAAATGGCTACTTCCTTGTGTACTGGTTTGGCAAATGAGGGTTGTACTGGAAGGTATGTGTAGCTGTTTGAAATGCATGTTAACTGTGTAGCTGAATGAAATTAAATAATCCCTTTTTGTATTAAGTGTTTTGATGTTCTTTTCTGTGAAAATGTTTAATCGTCATGTGCTACTAATCATTAAACATTTTAAACACCTAAACTAAAAACTTGATGCACCTGATGGGATGTTACAACACAAACAAAATGGCTACCAACATACAATCACAAAAAGAATTGTGTATTTTGCCAGTATTTAGTTTGCGTGTATGTGTAATGCTGAAACAGTTTGTTGAGTGCGCATACCCAGTCTCAATCCTTTCAAAATAAAAGTCTTGAGTCACAGTCAGTCTGTGACAGGTTCGTTGGACCATTTTTCCTGCTAATCAAAATTTTGTTACTTCAAATGTAGGCGTGTAAGAGACGCTGGCGTGATTACAACATTGCCCAACATAAAATGGCAAATGTAATGTAAGCGGAACAAAACTGAGCTACTCGTTATTGTGTGGTTGACGGACCGTTAATCAGTTTGGACCAATGCAGCGGGAGCCGATCTTAATCATCAGCACTGTTACTACTCAGCGAAATCCAGTAAAGAAAGTGTTTGAATTCGCCACTGAAGTAATAACTTCGCTGCAAGATCTAGTGAGAAACATTCACATATCTCCGTTATTAATGGATCAAACTGTGCTGACGTGGAAACCAGGAAGAAACATTGTGCCATGAATGAACTATCCAGTGTTCACAGCTCAGCAACATTCAACATGGATTTACTATAGTAACACTACTAACTGTAACCATGGAAGTTTGGCAGGAATAGTAGGCTGTAATGCTTTCAAGTAACATCACGTCGGTTTTATTTTAATATACAATTGCTGCCCTCAAATGTTAAAATTAACTAAAATAAACTTTTGTTTATAACTACTACTATATTACATTTCATTTTGTCCAAGGAACTGTTTTGTTTTATAAGCTCCTAAGAAAAGTCAAGTATAGCTCCATCATTGCTCAAAGTCAATAATAATAAAAACAAATAAAAATAAATCAAGGAAATTCTCTGGCATTTCTGTCTTTTTGCTGCATCAAAAACATATCGAACCGTGACACAAGTGTATCGCATCGAACCGAACCGTGAGTTTTGTGAACCGTTACACGCCTAGTATTTAAGCCCTTCGTGTCGTCTGTCATTCTACTTGGTTCATGTTTATATATTTCTGTGTTTCCTGAGCGCTTTTATTAAAGATGTAGTATTACTATTTTCCTATTTGTGCGAGTTACTACACCTGACACAAATGTCTGAATTCAAATTGATTTTACTTCTTAAGGCTGATGATGATGAAAAATGATAATGGATAATGGTATTCTGCAGACAATAACTTTGACGAAATATAGTCAAGACAAACATTTACACAAAGTCTAGAGGAATTGCTTTATAGCTGTGGGAGCAGAAACCCTTGACTCACTACTTAGCTACCCTGTAAGACTGTATAACCTTGAGCCCATCCATGCTAATCCCTTTGGGTCATTACATATACAACCTCCACCCTTAAATCTCTTTACATATGGTCCAGGCCTCCTGTCCATCTCTTTCTGCCATTTAACATCTTTACAAGCTGACTTCTACAGCATGCACCAATCACTCTTTCAATTCCCTTTATGCCTAGCTTTAGACTTTATCTACCCAAACAGCTGCCAGTGCAAGGGTGAGGTCTGTTCCCTTTTCCCATGCACCTCTGCTTTCTCTGACAAACAGATGGATCTGTCCGTTTCGCTGTATGCAAACCATCCTGGGGTGAGGCAGAGAACAGACAACATGCTGATACCTGGGGTGCATCCGAAGCAGTTTCTCTGACAAAGTAAGAGGCAGCTGGAGACATTTCACATTTCAAAAATACTTACATGTGACTTTTCAAGAACCTCATCTCAACACTCTTTCACTGTTGAGATCATTTAGCCATTTATCCATATTATTAATGCCAAATTCCACTTTTTTGCCATAAACGTCTCTTTGAAGTCGATCTCCCTTTGGAGCATTAGAATCACAAACAGCTAATTTTAAGGTTTGGCACAAAAGGAGTGTTTTGTACAACTGGACACTGACTTTTACTTTCAGGATCGAGAGAATGACATAAGCACCAAAAGTACTTTGTATATGTCCCAACTTCCAAGTCTTCTAAAATTATACATTATGATCGTATCGTTAAAGCTAGATGTAAGGAACAGTACAAAAATATATATAATAATAATCTACATTTAATTTTATAAATTTATAAATATGCCGAATGTGATTTGCATTAGACATGATCATTTTCTAAATTTTGCAGAAACATTGACAGAAACAAGCTACATGTTGGTGGTTCACAGATAAGTCACTACAAGTTTCTGTGCTGTAAACCAGCATACTTCGCTCAGGTTTGTTAGTCACTGATATGCCACTAATACCACACTATAGAATATATTATAATGTTTGAAAATTATTTAGAGACTTTATTTGGGTATTCTGGATCAATTTGAGATGACCACACTGTCTTGTTGCGAGATAATTACAGAGCCAAAGATGCAAAAGGGTGCATCATGATATTTGCCTAAAACTAATTGGAAAATGAACTATTCTTTCACAACAGTATACCTGTCTGCTTTAATATTTATTGCATGGTAATGTCTGCACTATCTGTTGGTAATTATATGACCCACCACCCCTGTTCTACAGTGCTCATTTGCATATTCATGCAATGAATGTCTGCTTTCGTTTTGCTAACAAATCACCTCTCACTCATTTATTTGAACTGTTATTTGATTTCTCGTACACATTTTATATATATATATTTATTTTCTTTTTCGCTTGTTCTATTTATGCAGAGGATGTTTACTATACCTTGAGAGACCTATTAGCTTTCCCATTAATCTCAATGAATTTTGGATGCCTTGGCTCCCTTAGTGAAACTGTATTTTGTTCTGCTAGTACATCTGTGTAAGCACCGAACGACGATAAAACAACCCTTGATCCTTCATTTAGGACTGCAATTTGCTTTGCCTCAGAATTGCTAAAAGAGACGCTAGCATTTATTTAGCAGATTGTTTTCAAAGTTATTTTTACTCTACTGCAATTTAACTGCTGACAAGATGTGCACTGCTAGAAATATTTTAAAGCTCGCTGAGCTGTGCTTGTTTTAGTTTATTTTTAGCCGACTAAATACAGTTGTGTTCAAAATAATAGCTGTGTGTTTAAAAGTGAGTAAAGCTCAAAACTTTTATTTCAATACACAAAAATGCATTGGGAACCCTGCACAGTCTATTCAAGATCAAAATTTGTTTTTACTTCATAGAAAGTGGAGAAAAGGGTATATTAGGCTGTTCAAAAAATAGCAGTGTCTGCATTTTTCTTTACGAAGTCAAACATTTACTGTATAAACTGAAAAACTGTTTGAAGATAGCTTTCTTGCGAATAGTTGTATAACCACGGTTTCTGAGAACTGCTTCACATCTGTGTTGCATGGAGTCAACCGACTTCAGGTATTCCAGCCCAGGACGATCACATTACAGACCACAGTTCCTCTGCATTTCTTGGTTTTGCCTCAAAAACAGCATTTTTGATGTCACCCCACAGGTTTTCTATTGGAGTAAGGTCCGGCGATTGAGCTGGCCACTCCATAACGTTAATCTTGTTGGTCTCGAAACAAGATGCTGCTTACTGGTGTGTTTTGGGTCGTTGTCTTGTTGAAACACCCATTTCAAGGGCATTTCCTCTTCAACATATGGCAACATGACCAACATGAAGTATGTTGATGTATTTAAACTGATCCATGATCCGTGGTATATGATAAATAGGCCCAACACCATGGTATGAGAAACATGCCCATTTCATGCTGCTTGTGCCACCATGCTTCACAGTCTTCACAGTGTACTGTGGCTTGAATTTAGTGTTTGGGGGTTGTCTGACAAACTGACTGCGGCCCCTAGACATCTAAAAAGAACAATCTTGCTTTCGTCAGTCCACAAAATATTGCGCCATTTCTCTTTAGGCCAGTCAATGTGTTCTTTGGCAAATTGTATCCTCTTTAGCATATACCGTTTTTTCCAACAATGGGAATTTGCGGGGGCTTCTTGCTGATAGCTTGGCTTCACATAGGCGTCTTCTAATTGTTGCTGTACTCACAGGTAACTTTAGATCTTCTTTGATCACCCTGGAGCTGGCGTTGGCGGACTCATTGGCGGAGTCTTTGCCATTTAGGCTATTCTTCGCTCCATTCGAATGGTAGTTTTCCGTTTCCTTCCACGTCTTTCCGGTTTTGGTTGCCATTTTAAGCATTTGATACCATTTTAGCTGAGCAGCCTATAATTTTCTGCACTTCTTTATAAGTTTCCCCCTCTCCAATCAACTTTTTAATCAATGTGGTGGGGTGGTGATGGCACAGTGGATAAGGCACATGCCTTTGGTGTGAAAGACCTGGGTTCGAATCCACTGCGAGGCACCAATGTGTCCCTGAGCAAGACGCTTAACCCTTAGTTGCGCCAGAGCCGTGCGACCTCTGACATATATAGCAATTGTAAGTCGCTTTGGATAAAAGGGTCAGCTAAATGAATAAATGTAAATGTAAAGTATGCTGTTCTACTGAACAATGTTTGGAACGGCCCATTTTATTCAGATGTTCAGACAGAAATGCACTATAATCACCATCTACAGTCCAGTACTGCCTTCATCATTGATCTGGTTAGTGATGTTGGACTGCTATTGTTTTGAACACAACTGTACATTTCAACTTTGTGGATGATTCTAATTCTATTTCCATTGCCTCTTGGACTGGTTAAGACCAGCAGTTGTCTTGGATCTATTAGTACTGCAGTTTGTGCTTTGTTGTTGTAGTACTGTATGAGTGCCTGTCTTCCATCAGAACTCATTGCATATGCATGCTAAACTTTTGGCGTTCTATGCTTCAATTATTTTAGCTTCTTGTTAGAATAACACATGTGCGATTGAGTATGGACTGTAACTGTCTCAGATCCACTTTTACGATTGAAAGAGAACGGCTAATTATGTAAGTAAGCCCACTTTATTAGGGATATGGAAACAAACGTATGAAAATCAACTAAATGGTAGATGGCGACTGCCAAAAATGGCCATCTGTTGTTAGCTATCTTCCATATTTAGTTTTACAAAAGCAATGTTCACAATATATATATTATTTGGTATGTTTTGTATTATTCTTAACATTTTATCCTGCTGTTTGTCCAGTAACAGACTAAAACAAATGATAAACAATAGTTCAGTCATGACTACTCTTTGGATAGTTTGTAAAACATTACATTAATGTAAATGGAATGGTTTGGTCTTGGCGGACTAGACCTGCTACTCTGCTGCTTCATTGTCTGCCTTTTTTTGGGGGGGGGGTTGTGATAATGTATACATGCCAACTTCTCTTTAAAAAGGGTGAAGAGAAATGTACGAAATCGTAAATTCTTGAAATTAAGCATGAATAGAAACAAAGCAACCATTTATCTAAACAAATTGTGCACACATGTAAACACTTGTGAATGGGATCCTTTTACTGACGCATCTTAGTGTTAACAGGAGAGCACAGCTTTACGTACTAAGTGTGTTGAGGAAGATGATTAATTTCCATCAGTATTAACCTCAGGCTACCCTTGTTCTTACCTTCACTTTATTAAGTCAGTGTGAATAACAATGACAAAATGTAATAGAGGGTGTCAGCTAACAGTTTGTTAATACAAACCCAATGGCTCAATTGTCATGGGCCTATTTAGGTGATGTTGAAGAGACTTTGCTTAAAACAGCAAAATACAAAGACATGCACCTGTAAGTTTGCTGTATTCTTCCCAATGGTCTATGATTATATCAGCTAGAGGGTTATGTATAATTAGAGTAATTTGTGAACTACACTTTGTGAACTGTAAACTGAACAGGATATTGTTGCAACTACTCAATGTCAAGCATGATGAAGTACAAAGAGTGACTTGGTGGGTCAGGCAACAATAATTAATTAACAATAATACATTTTGGCTGTATCATTGTCACCCTGACAATGATACTGGCTGAAATGTAAGAATCGGCCGAACAAAGTGTAACCATTCTTATATCCCGTCCTTCAGATGAGCTGATAAACCGAGGACCTGACTCTGCTCACAAAATATCCCAGAATGTCTTTCGAAAGAGTAGGGGTGTAACCCCTGCATCCTGGCCAAATTTGCCTTGTGGCCTCTGTCCATCATGGCCTCCTAATCATCCCCATGTATGTACACACCACACACCAATAAGCTGGTGTGTGGTGTGTGTTCTTGTGCACCATGGCTGCCTTTGCATCATCCAGGTGGATGCTGCACATTGGTGGTGGTTGAGGAGATTCGCCCCTTCTATGTAAAACGCTTTGAGTGCAGAGGAAAGCGTAATATACAGTAAATGTAATGAATTATTATTATTATTATTATTATTATTATTGTTATTATTGTCCCTCACACACAGTTCACAGGTGCAGGAAATCAGTTCCTAATAAAACAAGAACATGCATAACAAGAACACTTCTGTAAATTTGTAAATTTGTCAATCTGTAAATTTACAAACTCAGCGACCATTTTGCACATTTGCTGTAATTTTGCATTTGGAGAGTGATGCACACTCACTCTGTGTAATTTGTCTGGGAGGCAGCGCTCGAAGGATCTGTCTGTGCGAACTGTTTTTTAAATGAAAGAGCTCCGCTCGCATTTGAGCCTGTTCAATCAAATAGATCAGGTGTGTCTTTATACATCTATTAGGGAATCTAATAAGAATGGTTAGGAGGCAATGCCTTGGGTATATTTTGGCAATATTAGGAATATTTTGCGAAATATTTTGCGTCACCCCTGATAGCTCAGACGCTTCCTTCCAAATCTCGTACAGCGAATTTGTTAGGGAAAGCATATATGGTGGTGGGTCAAGCCAGTACATGCCTACACACGATGGGCTTATTAAAGGCATACCAGGCTGACCTCTTCAAAGAGGTAGATGATAACTGTGAGGTCTCACTCGACAGTATTGTTCTACAGTACATTGTTCTATAGTACAGTGGCTGACTTATCTCTCTGTATTATTAAAGAGGTGGCCCGTGCCATTGGTCGTTCTATAGACCTTATTCAGAGCAGCGCCATGACAGGTATGAAAGTGAGGCTGTGAGGGACAGACTTACCGTGTTTCCAATGGCTTCCGCTGTAAAAAGCTGAATAAAGCTGCTAGATTACTTACAATTTTCCACAGCTTATATTGTCGGGAGTTTTTTGTCAACTGAAATGTCTTGGAAAGATATTTTTCCAGTGTTTCATGAGCAGAACAAAACGAAAACACATTAAATAACAGTACAGCCCATTGAAGAGATGCATGACTATCCCTCACAGCCTCGCTTTCATTCTCATTAAAAATCAAAGATGGCGCTGCCGTGAATAAGGCGTATGGCAGCACTAGTCATCTCAGAAAGACAATTATGGTTAAATCGCAATCTGATATCCCTAGTTGTCAGTCCAAGAGGTCTTGTCGTAAAATGCGGATCCTTATGAGTGTTCCCCCAGGAGGGCAAGTACAGGAGTCTCGCACTCTTATGCAGCTCTTAGGAAATCGGTGTTTGCTCCTGCCGCTGATGGCACCTCGGGAAACATCGGCTTCCAGCGAACACAAATCGCAGTGTCCGCCAGGAGAAGGCCCTGTCGAGTTTGCCACCTCTCAGGAGGTCTGTAGAGCATATTTCGGTTAGTTCCTGCCAGTTAGCTGCTTCAGGTCACCGAAGCCATTTATTGTCGAGGCCAGACTCGAGGGACTGCTCCCCATAATGGCATATTTAGACACCCCGATGGGTCTTCAAATACAGCCTAGGGGGTCCTGCTTATAGTGGAGCTAATATAAAAAATACTATCTACTAGGGGTAGTTCACATGTTGGCCAGTCCTGAGCAGTATCGGTTCTAGTAACAGGAAGTCTAGTCCCTCATAACACAGGAGATTTCAACGTGGGTTCTTGTTTAAGTACGGGAGCCTGTGTTCTACTGCCGGCACTTCATAGTTCCTGTGAAAGGAGGGAAAGTTAGGCCTGGGTTTGGATCTTAGGTTACTGGATCAACCTCCGAGGGGGTTAGATTCAGGATACCGTATGTCAGTCAAACCAGCTCCGTAGACTGGTCTGTCGTGATAGATCCACAGGCTCCTTAACTCCTTGTTCCCTTCTATCTCTAAACACAGGAAGTTTCCGAGATTCGCTTTTGTGGGTTAAAGGTCATCAATATACGATTCTTCCTTTCGGCCTAGCCTTATCTCCTCGCACCTTTACTAAATGCATGGATGCTGCCCTTGCTCATTTGAGACTTCAGGGGACCCGTATTCTAATTCATATATTTGACTGGCTCAGTCTGGCTCAGTCAGGAGAACTGGTGATTCAACATGGAAATGTTGTTTTGCATCATCTGAAGTGCTTGGGGTTGACACTCAATGTGAAGAAGGTGTTCCTTAACTCCTTTTCAGAAGAGTACATTCCTGGGAGTAGAGTGGGACTCAGTCACGATGCGGGCACAATTGTCTCCTGTTCATTTAAATACTATTTTAACCACAATAAAGAGTATTAGGTTAGGCCAGGCCATCACTGTCAAACACTTTCAAAGAGTTTTGGGCGTCATGGTGCTCCTGAGAACACCTTGCTTCGACCAATCAGAAGTTGACGCTACGATGATCCGACGTCCTTTATAGCTTCCGCATCGCCGTCACATGCGACGTCACAAGTGACGGGATTAGGCTACGCCAAACAAGATTGAATAGTTGACTTCAGACGCTCATTCCTCAATGTTTCGATTTCCGACGCAGCGTTTCGTTCCCTTCTCAGAGACATTTTCCCCCCAAATTATGTGCAAATTCACTGTCTTTGATGTGGAAGTGTCTGCCGCAAATTTGCTTTGGTCTGGTCGGCTTTCATTGAATTGTGTTGGGTTTGTATATCATTCTTTCATTATTTTTTGCAACATGGCCAGTATTGCTTAAAACAATGTTGAATGCTCACTATATGTAAATAAAAGAACACTATCAGATTTTTTTTTTTTTTTTGTCTATACCAACTTCTCTAACGATCATGCTGAAGGAGTAAAATGATACCGGAAGCAATTAATGGTGCTCTTATTTCTAATTACATGCATATAGTTTTAAGATTGTATCATATTGATTAGCACTTTTTACTTTCTGCGCCTTGTATTATCCTGACTGTCTGGACCATTGCAGTAGTCTCTTCCAAAGACCCCTGGGGCTGAATAAACACCTGAGCTAGTTTAGTTAGGGAAGATGGAAGTGTGGATAGTGGTGGAACCCTTAGTGCATTACACACACACACACACACACAACAAAAGCTTCTCGAGCCTGTGTATTTTTAAACGTCCATTGCCCATCTAAAGCCCATTGTGGGCTGCTTCCATTTAATAAAAATTTGATTTCTGTTTGATAGTTGAAAGCATCGTTTGGAAGATGTCAGTCATCATTATGTAGATATTGAGATTTTGATCAAATATTATAATGTTGCTCTCAGTAGGTGACTTTTGAATTGAATTGTGTGGAGAGCGACATAAGGTGTTTCCCCAAGCAGTTGTTTTTATTAAATTGATGTTTTATATTGTTTGTGGTTTGTGGTGAAGTCTTTCCCTGAGTTTAATGGAAGGGCAGTGAGTCCAAAAAGAGTTCAAAAAGAGAGCACTGTTATAAAAATTCATTGTGCGACTAGATGTACAGTGAATAAGTGGGTTAGTATTAGTGTAGACGAACATTTTTGGCAAGACTACTTATTACCATAGCCTTTCAACTGTATGACTATATTGCTATATGTGTAAATATATGTTTTAGATTTAGAGTAAGTTTGAGTAATATTTTTAAAATAAGTGTTTTATGCTCACCAAGGCTGTCATTATTTGACTTGATTTTGGTATTTTTAATAAAATATATTTCATATAAGCTGAATTTTTCAGCATCATTACTCCAATCTTCAGTGTCCTTCAGAAATCATTCTAATATGCTAATTTTCTTCTTATTAGTATAACAGTTGAATAATACCAAAGTCCTTTCAGGCAAGTCATGCCACTCGGCCGCCATCTTGGCAACGCCTCCGGGCAGCTATTTCGGGCTTAACAAGACCAGGCTCTATCTAAATGAATGGGCAGAGAGTCAGAACTGCATTTTTACTGGTCACCGGGACATAAAAACTGCATGTATAGAAACAGCAGTAAAATATAATAAAAATTGCTGAAAATCTTTGATGACTTTGCCCCACAGGTTATACTTTTACTGCGTATGCGCAAGGGTTCTCTCGCAAGGGAGACTCCCGGAACTTCTGGGAGACTTGGGATGTCTGATATTTACACAATACACACATACACTGCATATCAAATCTGCCGCCTTTTCAAACAGTATCATATTTAAATGTTTCCCAACTTGACCGTTAAAAGCAGACGATTGGCTGTCCAGCGGGAGGGGCGGGGCATTGCATACAATCGCCATCTTTGGTGTTACGGGTTTTCCCTATGCATTTGTATTAAGGATTAAGGAAGTGGCATGTCTCTATATTAGGGCTGGGTAATAAATATCGATTTCTCGATATTAATCGATTCTCATTTTTACGAACTGATATCGATTCTTAAATCTCAAGAATCGATTAGTCATCCTGTTTCATTTGAATGAATGGGACATTGTATCGCGGCTGCACGCATCCAAACAAATCGCAATAATCTTTGTCCTTTGTTACTATTGATATGAAACAAAGTCTCAATTTTCATATTACGTCCATTTTCTTTAGAAATTCAAAAACATAAATAGTTTTTGGCGCTGTGGCGTGAGATCGCTCTGGAGAAGCAGCAGCGCTGATCTCTCTTCCGGGTTAATAATACCAGTTACAGCGCGAAATAAATATGAATGAGCATCTGAAAGTGTGTTAAAAGATAGAGTACAACTTATCGAAATCCATATCATGTCACATTGATTCACTCAATCAGCGTTTCAACCGTGGAAAGACGTCAGTTAAACAGCTTGTAATCAATGTCATGTATCGTCATATTTACCTCAGAAAACCCACATAAACTCGTTAGTCAGCTAGAAAAAAATAACTCCAGAGAGGAGCATTTTGCTAAATATATACAATATATACAAACAGTTCATTATTACCATATTAGGCTAATGAAGTCTATAGGCTACAACTAGACTCCCATAGTTTACAGCATTTAAGAGATTTGATTCCCTTGAGAAAAATGGCCATTTATTGTAACTGATATCCAAAATAATCTATATTGAATCGAATCGTAATCGAAATCGAATCGAATTGCAAGCATGTGAATCGGAATCGAATTGTGAAATTTGTCTCAATACCCAGCCCTACTCAGCCCTATATAAATAGTCTCTGATAATGCTGTTCAATACTGTACAGTTGAAAACAGTAATGCTGCATTGCTAAATATTTTTGTGGAAATATTAAGCAGCACAGGATTCTTTGAGTATAAAGTTCAAAAGATCAAAGTTTATTTGAAATAGAACTCGTTTGAAACATTCAAAATGGTTTTTACTGTCACTTGATCAATTTAATGCATCCTTGATGAATAAAAATATTAATTTCTTCTTTAAAAAACAAAAACAAATCTACCAACTCCAAGCTTTTGAACAGTAGATTTTATGTACAAACAAAGATACATCAAACAGCATCAGATATTACACTCACCTAATTAATTTGTGACCTTAATTACATAGGCCTATATAACATGTTTAATGCCACATTTTGAAGTCGTTTACGTTTAAACAAATAAAATCCCATATTAATAGTGTTTAGGTCAGTTGGACACAATGGTAGACAGATGACAGTTATTTCTTTTAACATTGTAGCATACGCAACATTGTTAAAATAGAGAAAGAGCAAATGTTACTGTCCTTTTGCAAATGTTTAAACCATTGGGTTTCAGTCTGAAAGCCATGTTAAATGTAATCAGAGCATGAAATGTACAACAATATCCCGTAGATGAGTGACTGAAGCGCCTGTGAGAGAACAAGGCAGTCTTCTGCATTAGCATTACTTTAAGGGTTTATTCAGCTCGCTTTCCCCCACCGTCTGCCATTCCTCTGATTTGTTTTTCTAATGTCTTATCAGTGCTAGGACTCAGCCATAATCATGTCATCGGGCGATTAATGAGTCGATATGGCCAGCTAAAGTCTTCAAACATTTGATCATTCAACTCTTTTGAATAGTGGGGCATGCCTGTCAAGTGAATCCGTAAACAATCATGGTTTTTCATTATCTGAAGAAAAATAATCCATTCTAATAATCCATCTATTCAGTGTGGTAATGAATGAACCGAGTGTTGCGAGAGACTGATGACTTTTTAAGGATCATAAAGCAATCCAGAGGGAGTATGCGAGGCTGGATTATTCAAAAGTGTTTTAATTTATTAGGAAATTCAGAGAGAAGGACTTCCCTTATCAGCGCGCGATGCTTCAGTCTAAATGAGATTCTTTTGACATTTCATTTGCCCCCATGGAACAGCTGCTAAAATTGCAGCAGTTGAACTCCCCTCCTCGGTATGCCATTTAGAAATATAATTTCCTATTTTGGAGTGAGGAAAAAAAAAATCTGAGGTTATCATCAGCATGTGAGGTATTATTTGCAATGTGAAATCCATTGAAGGGGGAGGGGGTGGGAATAGTCTTAATATTGTATGTAGTGAAATAAACAGTATATATGTAAAGTGACAAAAGTCATGTTTTTTCTTTTTTTACAATGACAAGCTTTTAGTGGTGAATATTTTAGTGAGTAGATTTGATAATACACTTAAGGCAGACTTTGTAGTCAGTCACATTTTTGTTAAATCAGACAAATCCATATATATATATTAGGGGTGCACGATATTGACAAAAATGTGATATTGCGATATCGATAATGAATATTGCGATATCGATATTAATTTCGATATTTTTAAACGGATGTAAAACGTCTCTGGTTACGTATGTAACCCTAGTTCCCTGAAGGGAACGAGACGCTGCGTGTAAACGCCGTGGGAACGCCTCTGCGTGACGAGTCATGAAGCACGTATGAAATCTGTCCAATGGCGAGACGGAACGTCATAGGCGGGGTGACGTATCGACCAGGAAACTATAAAGCATCCCCGAAACACAAGCGCAACAGCTTCTGATAGGACTGAAGCAAGCGCTCACGGGCATGCTGGGAGTATGGCATAGACACGCAGCGTCTCGTTCCCTTCAGGGAACTAGGGTTACATACGTAACCAGAGACGTTCCCATTCAGGGAACTTCGAGCTGCGTGTAAACGCCGTGGGAACGCTAATACCAACGCCGCCATGCGAGCAGGTGTCCGTTGTATGAAATCAGGCACATATTTAGACGAAAGCACCTGCGCCCCTGGAGCGGAGCTACCATACCCCTGGTTGAGTGAGCCCAGACAGCCAAAGGAGAAGGCTGACCGGCGGACTCATATGCAAATGAGATGGCCTCGACCACTCACTTACTCAACCTCTGCTCAGATGCGGGACAACCTTTCTTCGGAGGTCCAAAACAAACAGATAACTGTTCAGGCTTTCTCCACAGGGCAGCTCTGTGGACATAAGCATCTAGAGCCCTCAGAGGGCAGAGCAGATTAGTTTCTCTTGGTCTGACCTCACAATACCACGAAGAAAAAGAATTACCAATGGGTATCTCCCGTGAAAAGCTCCACTCAAAGGGACGTGGTAAGCAGATAGGCCACCACATACACCTTTAGTGTGGAGTGGGATAACCCTGTGGAGAAATGCCCAAAGGAATTCCAGCACCGCCACACCGGGCAGTTAACTGGGTCCAACTGGTGTTCTCCCCACCAAAGAGGTGAAACATTGCCACCTCAAGGCATATAATCTCCTCGTGGACGGAGCTCTGGATTGGAGGATGGTCTCCACGACCTCAGTCGAGAGACCCGATTCTATGAGCTGGGCCCCCTCAGAGGCCAAGCCACAACCTCCATAGATCTGGGCGGGGGTGAAGTATCGACCCGCATCCATACTCGGGCCGGCCAACGCGGGGCTACTAACAGTAGAAAGACCCCGACTCGGTGAACCCTCTCCAGAACTCCTGGGAGCAGAGCAATCGGGGGAAAAGCGTACAGGGGTGACCTCGGCCACTCCTGTACCATTACATCCAACCCCAGAGGGGCTGGTGGATACAGAGAAACCACAGCCTGCAGTGTCTCAGTCCCTGGATTCAAATAGGCCTACCTCGGTATGACCGAAATGACTCCATAGGAGCTCCACCACCTCGGGGTGGAGTCTCCACTCCCCGGGCCTCGGCCCCTGCCTCGACAGGATGTCTGCTCCCCGATTTAAATATCCTGGGATATATAATCGCCAAAGAAGAAGCTTCCCCTGGGCCCACAGAAGGATCTGGCGCTAGCCTGAATAATGGACATGAGCGCAGACCCCCTTGATGGTCTATAAAAAGACCCCCGATGTGCTGTCTGACCGGACAAGAACATGGTGACCCCTCAGGTCTGGGAGAAAGTCCACAGACCCCGGGCTGAGCGACCACTCATGATCGCCCCCAGCCCGTGAGGGAGGCGTATATCGTTAGCTTCTTTGGAACAATAAAGTAACGGCTGTAATACCCCAACTCTCTGTCGGGGGGAAGAACTCGTTCTATCGCCCCCTTCAGTAACAGAGCTTTCACCTCTTGTTCCATGACCAGAGCCTGCTCGGGGGATACCACTGTAGGCAAAATCCCCCGAAAACGAGGCGGACGTGACCTGAACTGGATCGCGTACCCGCGTTCGATAGTCTGCAGGACCCATCGAGATATATTTGGAAGACTTTCCCATTCTGCCAGAAATTCCACTAAGGGTACCAGTCTCTCGAGACTGGCCTCTGGAGTAATTATAGAGACAGAAACAGTGCCCTGTGACCGCGCACAGGCAGGGTTTAACGACTGTTCTGTATCGCTCCTCGGAGCAAACGAGCTTCCCTCGGGAAACCACTCGCTAGGACCGTCTGCGCCCACCCTCACAGGCAGGTTCAGCAGAACGGGTCCCTGCAGACCCCCCTGGTGGTTTATGTAAGAGACCACAGACATGTTGTCTGACCGGACAAGAACATGATGATCTCTGAGGTCTGGGAGAAAGTGTTTCAGAGCCTGAAACACCGCCATCATCTCTATACAATTTATATGCCATCGGAGATGATGGTCTTGCCACAACCCGCGGGCCGAGCGACCACTCATGATCGCTCCCCAGCCCGTGAGAGAGGCATCCGTCGTCACCGATACCCGGCGACACGGGGCTCCCAGCGCAGGTCCCAGGGACAGGAACCAAGGTTCTTTTCCACATAGCCAGGGCACGGAGACCACGTCGCGTGACCTTGATCTTGCGGAGCGGCTTTCCCCTCGGGAGAACCCCTTGGTCCTGAGCCACCACTGTAGTGGTCTCATGTACAGCAGGCCGCACGGTAACACGTTGGATGCTGCTGCCATCAGACCCAGAATTCTCTGGAATTCCTTTACAGTGAGTGACTGGCCTAGCTTCACTTGCTTGACAGTCGAGATAATCGAGGCTATACAAGCCGGCGACAGACGTGCCTGCATCGTCGTCGAATCCCATACCACGCCTAGAAAAGTTGTCCGCTGAACTGGCGAAAGCACACTCTTCTTAGCGTTGAGTCTCAACCCCAACCTTCTGATGTGGGCGAGGACGGCATCTCGATGCCGAATCGCCTGATGCTCTGATTGAGCCAGAATCAACCAATCGTCGATGTAATTTAAAATGCGAATGCCCTGGAGACACAGCGGGCCAAGGCCGCGTCCATGCATTTCGTGAAGGTTCGAGGAGATAACGCTAGGCCGAATGGAAGGACCCGATATTGGTACGCTTCGCCCCAAAAAGCGAACCTCAGGAACTTCCGATGTTGCGGAAGGATGGAGATATGGAAGTACGCGTCTTTTTTTAGGTCTATCGTGACAAACCAGTCCTCGGACTCTGATCTGTGACACGATCTGCTTGAGAGTCAGCATTTAGAACTTGAGCTTCCCTACTGACCGATTTAAGAGGCGCAGGTCTAAAATCGGACGCAGCCGCCCATCCTTCTTTGGAACAATGAAGTACCGGCTGTAATACCCCAGCTCTCTGTCGGGAGGAAGAACTCGTTCTATCGCCCCCTTCAGTAGCAGAGCCTTTCACTTCTTGTTCCATAACCAGAGCCTGCTCGGGGTCACCACTGTGGTCAACACCCCCCGGAAACGAGGTGGACGCGACCTGAACTGGATCGCGTACCCGCGTTCGATAGTCTGCAGGACCCAACGAGATATATTTGGAAGACTTCCCCATTCTACCAGAAATTCTACTAAGGGTACCAGTCTCTCGAGACTGGCCTCTGGAGTAGTTTTTAAAAACAGAAAACAGCGCCCTGTGACCGTGCACAGGCAGGGTTTAACGACCGTTCTGTATCGCTCCTCGAAGCAAACGAGCGTCCCTCGGGAAATCGCTCGCTGGGACCGTCTGCACCCCCCATTACAGGCAGGGTTGGCAGAACGAACCCCTGAGGGCACCGAGAGAGAGCGGGCACCGGATTCAGCGGCGAACACCTCTGTCTCACGGTGGGGACCACCCTCAGTAGCCTGACACCAGTGGCGTCAGGACTTCTTCGACGAAGCCTTCCTGGCGACAATAACCGTCCTCAGATCGGTTCTATCCCGGGAAGACCTCGCCTGAGAACGCCGCGTCTCAGCCCAGTTTTGCTGGGGAAGGAGCCCGAGACGCGACGCTCTCTCGACGGGCGGGGCTGCTCTCGCCCAGCAGCCCCCGAAGGATGAGTACGGAGGGGGAGACATTTCTGGAGCGCCGCTGCCTGTTTTTTCGGTCGACAGCGGCGCATCCAGGAGAAACGCTTTATCTTTCTCCTTTCATATTAGCCAGATTTAGCACAGATGCCTCTCCGTGGCCACCAGGGCTGCCATAGAGCGGCCGACTGATCTGGCCGTCTCCTTGGTGGCACGGAGAGAAATATCTGCCGCCTGACGCAGTATCTCATTAATCACGTCAGTGCCGACGACCTCCCCCTCACTCATATCTCCTAGACCCAGCAATATTAGCATACATAGAGGTCTGGTGTGTCAAAATTCTAGCTGACACTGGTTTGTTCCACGATCTACACACCTCGGTGTGTAGATCGGGAAGAAGGGCAAACACCGGCATGGAGGTAGTGAGTGTGATATTAAAAATCTCTCATCCATTTTACTCTCTCGACTCTTGTTTCTCAACTGGCCATTCAATGGTTAATTTTTCCACAGCCCGAGTCAAAAACCTCCATTTTTTTTTTTTTTTTTTTCCTTTATTTATTTTTTTTTTTTACTACATTCGCGGGAGACTGGGATGGCAAACGAGCTTCCCTCGCTCTCCACTGAGTCCATAGACTCTGCATCCACACTTTCAACATCCAGCTCCTCAGAACTGGATAATTGAAGTGATGGCGCCTCAGCCCGGGCAGGAAAAACCGCAACGCGGACCCCCGCAGCGAGAACTGAGGCACTGGATCTACCAGGTAAGGGCAGAGAAAGGGCGGGGCCCGTCTCAATCCCCGCTGATAGATCCATCTGCGATCCCCACGACGCAAGCCTTCGCTGTGCCTCGGCAGCCAGCGGGACCCGAGCCGCGGGGAGCGCGCACCGAACCACTCTCCTCGAAGAGTGCCCGGCGGGAGCGAAGTGTCTTCATGGGCAGACACTCGCAGTGCTCACAGCCGGCCCCCTCGAGAGCCGACTGAGCATGCTGCACTCCCAAACAAACAACACACAGATCGTGTGTATCCCCACCCGTGATGAAGCGAGGGCAGGGATGAACACACTTTCTGAAATTCTGCTGTTGTTTGCTCGCCATATCAATATATATAAATATACAATATTAGACAGACAGACAAATTCATACATAGAGCGCTTGTGAAGACTCAGAAGCTGTTGCGCTTGTGTTTCGGGGATGCTTTATAGTTTCCTGGTCGATACGTCACCCCGCCTATGACGTTCCGTCTCGCCATTGGACAGATTTCATACGTGCTTCATGACTCGTCACGCAGAGGCGTTCCCACGGCGTTTACACGCAGCTCGAAGTTCCCTGAATGGGAACTACAAAAGTTATTGGAAAACGCATCAAAAAGATTAATAAATAAAACAAGTTTTCTTACAACATAAGATTTATTTCAACTGACAGTCATATTGGACTGGTACAGCATTAATAAATAGGCCTAAATAATATGTCTACAGAACAGGACATGTTAGTTGTGTACACTACAGTGTAAAAGATAATAAATAAATAGCAAGTCTACAGAACACACTATGCAACATAAACGCCACTATATGCGTTTTCTTTAACCGGATAGCTATGACCGTGAAAAGACCAGGTGTAAATGCCCTGTGAAACGCATTCGTGACGTATTTGAATCTAATCGCTCAAACCACTTCAGGAGGTGGTCTGGGCCGCATTTCAGTTGAAACTGGACAAATGTAAATGCATCTCGTTATTGAATAAACCACATATGTAAAATGTAGGGGAGACCAGGGACAGTTGTAACACTTTTTGCAATTTTTAGCAATACATCAAAAACCATTTATACTGGAATATCCAATTTGTTATATTATAAACTTCAATCAGTCTACTGCTGAAACAATGTATTAAAGTGGTTTTATGAAATATGTATAGGTTGCAAAATTAATTTCAATATAGTATCTCCACTGTTACAACCGTCCCAGTGTACAGGGACGGTTGTAACATATGTCAGGGACGGTTGTAACATGTCTAAAATATAGGCTACATAATGAATTAAATGATATAACCTACTCAAAATGGAAAATATTATGTATCAGTCATGTTATTGTGACTATTAATTTATCCAGTATCCAACTCTGGGAAGTGTCTTTGATCCCTGACTCCTCTTCTTGTGGAATCGGTGCAGGGTCACATGGCAAATGCCATATGATGACATTTTACATTTAATTTGCTATGCACAATGCACATTTTACTTTTAATTTGCACATTAAATGGAAACTATGCAGTTTTTTTTTTAAACTTAATTAGTTTTTAAAATATAAACGAAACTTGGTTGGTGATACAGGGACAGTTGTAACGGGGCGTTACAACCGTCCCAGTATCACCAACCATGTTTTCATCTCATGTGAGCTAGCTTGACTGCTAGTTTGACACTTGTTAGCCATTTCTATTTTTAGCTGAAAAAACAGTGATTCTAATAATACTTGTTTGAATTAATAAAATTTTTATTTTATAACAGCATCCAAAAAAGTACATCAGAAAGAAAAGTATTTTTTTTTACCTCAAAAACAACCTTTTATTGATAACTCTGCCAGAAAGTTTCAACTGTAGCTCCCTTTTGGAAAAAAATGGTGGGAAACTACCTGAGCATGAGCAGAGTGAGTCATCACTCTAGGTTGTTTCTGATTGGAGGAATTCAAAGTGTTACAACCGTCCCTTGTTACAACTGTCCCTGGTCTCCCCTACTTCTTCCAAAAACGCTAAAAATGAGAACGTTACAGGCTTGTCATGTTATGGCCAGATATGACGACGCGCGCGACTGCAACACGCATCACCGCAGATGAGCAGCTGTTGAACATTTACTTTTCATCACGCCAACGCGCAAACTATCAAAGTGAAAGTAAGTCGCAGACGCTTTTCACAGTTATCTTCATTAAAATTAAATAAACGAACTCTTATTTTACCTGATGATCATAAAACGCAGCTCATAACTGTTGCTTTCGGTGACGTGAACTCCATTAAATCTGCATATAGCGCGGGAATTGAAGATCGTATTTTGATAAGTCAGATAGCTATCCGATCAGTGAAAACGCATGAAGTTGCCAGGTGGACCGTGGCCTGATGTTTAATACTTGTGCGCTGGTGTGCGCGTCGAGCCGGGGCAAGTGTGTGTGTGTGTGGGACTGTGTGGTTGGAGAGCAAGGGAGAAGTGAGAGAGTGACGGCGGTTAGCTTTGGAGCGAGTAGCGACTTTATATTGAGAAAAACAAAGTGTCTCCCCTGTTCTTTCTGACCACTGTGGGAAATCTGTAGCATGAAAAGTTAAACCTCTCTTGATTTAATATTGTTTATGGAGAAGGAGAATCAGGAAATGAGTCGGGGGGAAATGCAACGGTGCATGTCGGACCAGACGCATCATAAACAAAATATTGCGTAAATATCGCGACACTTTCGATATGGATATCGAGCAACGTGATATCGCGATAACGATATTGATTCGATATATCGTGCACCCCTAATATATATATATATATATATATATACACATATAAAGATGTTGAACTTTGCATTGTAAGATTATTGTAATGATTGTAAGATTTTTTTTTTTCATGGCTTCCCTATGTATTTAGGTACTTTTTTGTTTGTGGTTAATTTATGCTATAGAATAAAACATTAATGTATATTCAAGTAATGTGTAATATGTAAGTAATATGCATTAAAATAATGCATTTTTAATAATTAATTAATAATGTACAAATTAATAATTAAAATGGGATGAAAATGACTTAATTCACATGAAAATGTTGCATTGCAAAATAATAATAATAATAATAAAATTCTTATTTTTTTTTATTTCATAGATGTTTCTCTTTTTTTTTCCATTTGGGTTGAAATATGATATGGACATCCACCCATTTTTTTACTGCAATTTTAAGAGCAATTGAAGTTTGACCCCTGAAGGGTATCCATCTCTTTTCTCCAAAGGGAAAACAGAAGAGCTTGTGCTCTTCACTGGGTGCTTGATCCCTTGGAGTGTGGAAACTGAGTAGCTCTGGAAAACTGGAAAAAAGAGTGAAACATAATTAGTTGGAACTTGAAACAAAGCTTACAGCAGGAAGTCAGTTCACCCAAGACTCCTATACTCAAATTGAATGATCAGAGCTGACAAACTGAAGCTAAGTTCAATGTGCATGAAAGGCCATATTGTGTGATAGTGCTTAATGTTGTAAAGAAGCTTTATCAAAAATGCATGACAACATTTACACTGCAAAACACTGCAACCAGTTTACATTTTAGAGCCTTAATCTTATAGCCTTAGCGCCTTAATCTTATAGCCCATATCTTAGAGACTACTTTTTTTTGGAAATAGTCTCATTTTACAACTCCCCCAGAGTTAAACAGTTGAGTTTTACCGTTTTCGAATCCATTCAGCCGATTTTCTGATATTTAGAAGAATATCAGTAACCAGACTGTTTCTGGTCTCATTGACTTCCATAGTAGAAAAAAATATATACTATGGAAGTCAATGAGACCAGACAAAGTCTGTTTACTGACATTCTTCTAAATATCAGAAAATCGGCTAAATAGATTCGAAAACGGGGAAACCCAACTGTTTAAATGGGGGAGTGGTAAAATAAGGCTATTTCCAAAAAAAAAAAAAAAAAGTGGAGTATCCCTTTAATACACTTTAACAACCGCTGGCTGAATTGAAATATGTTATTGAAAAGCACAGTGGGTACCAAGTAGGGGATGCACTCTTGATAGCTTTATCTCTGAGCATATCCTATCGAAAGCTCTTTAGAGTGGGAAGGACATTAACTGTATTTCACCTTCATTTCTTGAAAAGGTAGAGTGGACTATAAATGACAAAGGAAACAGTGACAGGAGGTAAAATAAATGGCCCCTGTAATTATGCTTGGAGATGGTGCCAGGCTTGGTGATAATTACCAAATTAACCTGAGATTTTATTCATCTGGCAAGTGAAAAATTCAGCGTTTGTTCTGTTCTATCAATATTTCATGTTTCTAATTGGAAAACCATAATGCTGTTTTGGGAGAAGCATATTTCACCTTTCATGTGTTTTACATTCTTTCATTCATTTAAGGATACAAATGCACGAACATGTACACACAAAAATGTCATGTGGTTTATGGCTGAAGTAAACGTACACAGTTGAGAAAGAAAATGCGTTTGTAAAAGTTAGGGATGTGAATCTGCCATTCGAAAATCGAGGAGCAAAAGTCGATTATCAATCAAAAAAAAGAAAAGAAACAAAACACTCACAATGACATAAAGGGTCACCAAAGGTCAATTGATTTTTTATAAAACAAACAAAATGTTTATTAATTAACATTACTAAGTAACATGTTTTCGACGTTTTTTCTTTTTTTTAACTTACCGGTAGTTAACATAGAAGGAAAAAAAAAACAATAAGCACGACAGTCCGTTTTTGCATCACCAATCCAGATGCTCGTTAGATAAAAAAAAAAAAAAAAATTAGTCATTCATGTCATAATGATTTTATGTGAACCTGCCTTGTTACTGCAATAGCCTACTTTTTTAAACAAATTAGTTTCAATCAAGACTATTCATGTCATTCCACTGCGCAATACACACATTACCCATGGGATTGCGGGTGTTCATTTCATAAACTGGACAATGGTAGCTTATTTAATGTAGCTTATAAATGAATGTATATGTCCAAAAATGTCACCAATAATGTCATCATACTTTTAATAGTGCTATTGTCATGTAATAATCTGTTTGGTTGTAAAATGTATTACCTGAATGAAATGAATGAACAGTGGAATCATTCATTCACAGACTGCATACGAAGATGTTCAAACCATAGACTGTAAAAAATATGGACAAAGCGTCTGTGACGTCACCCATAGACTTTCTGAAGAACAGTTTTGAGGCTGTTTATGGGGGTATGGGCGGCGCCATACTGGAAAATGTTGGGAAATACAAAATACAAATGTTCAGAAAGGATACAGAGGTGGTATGACGTGTTGTGTCGGATCATGGCCGAGACGTCAAATTCCACTCGGCGCAGCCCGTTATCAGCTGTCACTCAAAGTTATCCACCCTTATTTGTCATACATTTCATATCTAAATACGATCACACCCCTCACAGTTGTCAGACACTCGGAACCTCGAATCAGTTAAGTAATCGAATCAGTAATCGAAAAATACAATAAAAGTCCGTGGGACCAGACTGTAAACATTAATTTATTCTGTGAAAAGGGACATTTTAACATGAGGTCTATGGATATTTGCTCCCTTTTGAGACCGGCCTCTAGCGGATTTTAGATGTATTGCAATTTTTCGCACTTCCGGGTAGGCTTCATTTTTTAGATTAGAATGTTGCCGCTTGGTTCAAACAGATCTTCATCGCTGGCAAAAATATGATGCATTTTCAGATTTGCTTTCACTGTAGGTCCACAGCCACTTCATTCATCGCTCTTGATGTTCTTAATTTTCCTGTTACGACTCTGAGTCGAGTGTGAAATAAAGCACTTCAGACGATTCAGTGCGTGGGGAACTGAACAGATCAGCTGATTCGCAAACCGATTTAGACAGATCTGCCAACTTGATTGATGAAGTCTTTGAACAGAATCGACTCAAAAGAGTGATCCATTCGTAAATTAAACATCGCTCCTGCCCATAAAAAATACAGCGCGCTTGGAATAAACGCATTTAACAACATGTATTGCATTAAAATAAAGTAACGAGAGGAACGTCGCCCTAGGCAACAAAGTAAATGTCGCCTACTTCAGACGATTCAGTGCGTGGGGAACTTAACAGATCAACTGATTCGCGAACCGATTTAGACAGATCTGCCAACTTGATTGATGAAGTCTTTGAACAGAATGGACTCAAAAGAGTGATCCATTCGTAAATTAAGCATCGCTCCTGCCCATAAAAAATACAGCGTGCTTGGAATAAACGCATTTAACAACATGTATTGCATTAAAATAAAGTAACGAGAGGAATGTCGCCCTAGGCAACAAAGTAAATGTCGCCTACATTGTTACTTTAGATGGTTACTTACAACCATAGACAGTAAAGGTTACTACCCACCTCTGTTAACGGTCACGACAATTCTCTTCTTCTGCCATTTGTCCTAGATCGCGCAGTAGGGGGTTTCGTGTCCCCGACAGGGAAATACACTGTTGCACGATCTGTGGCAGTAGGGGCACCGTCAGTTACAGTATGTCACATTGGAATTGCGTGAAAATTTAACGATATTCGAAAAAGCAATTTTATGATCGAATTTCGAACACAGATCGACTATTCGGCTATTCGACTATTCGAAGATCGCGACTCATTCCTAGTAAAAGTGTATTGGATCAGTGCATTATAGCTCTTGACCCTTTAGGCGCCAGAGGTTTTTTCCTAATGCTGCCTTCACAACGCAAATACTGTAACACGTCAAATTCGCACCTGACGCGTCTAGTTTGACGCTTGACCACTTTGTGTTAATTCGCGTGTCAACAATGAAACTGGCGCGTATAAAAACAAAAGTTTGAAGCGAAATTTTTAATTAGCGGCATTCGTGCGTCAGTTGTATTCGCGTCTTCCGCGCCGCGCTCCACGCCTCATTCGCGCCGCAGGAATTTTTTACGCGCGTAACGTGTCTTTGCATTGACTTAACATTGAAATCATTCGCACCTGACGCGCTATTCGCGTCCGGTGTGAACGCACCATAAAACATTCGATTTTGAAATCTTAATTTCAAAAGACTATATCTTAAAAATGGAACACCATAGATACTTTCTGGAAATTAGAGAAATATTAAGGATGACCCAAAGTTCATGTAGGGATTAAATTTCCCCATCTAATTTGCATATTATGACGTCATATGGTGGCAGCAATCTTGGATTATAGAATTTTCAAGAAAAGTCACATGTTTAAATGATAAAATATAGCACTTCTTTCCCCCAAAAAAATATCCATCACCTTCTCTATATATTGCACAATACTGAATGCTCAGGTATATAGTAAGTAGTAAACAAACTGTGTAAATCATTACTAATAAATGGTAGAACAAACCGTATACATGTACTGTTTGGCCTTTTGCTGTAGAGATTTTTCAATTTACTACATACATTAGGCATTCTGATTCCATGTATGGGGCACATATTATACATATGACACACAAACACAAGTAGACAAGACCTGTTTAGTTCAAAAGATCACTCTTTACGGCAAAGCGCAGATCATAAGTGATGATACGAGCAACGTGAGCGCGGCCATATCTGCCTCACGCTTGCGCCAAGTATGCACACTACTGCCCACCCTGTCGTCACACTACCCCCATCTGTACTATGAATGCTTCCACCTCGTCTGACATACCCAGTGATAATAGACAAAGTCTCCACCATAATACTGTCGCCGTGATCGCGGAGAGGCTCTGATGAAATGGCTCACTATCACACTAGCTCCGCTTTTGATCGCACTGATTCAATGCACTGTAACTCGAACATTTTGTATAGAAACATGAGGTTTTTTGAGTCGGGGATGAAGTATGACATGTCTGCCATCCAGTGGAGGGGATGTCGAACGAAATTTGACAACCAATTTGACAAAATCGGCCGTTTTATTCAGTGACGCATCTTGTCGAGTACACTCGACCGTGGCGCCTAGAGGGTTAAAGTGACAGCAGCCTAATAGTCTATACTGGTTACAGTCTGTCATTAATGATTATCAAACAACAAATGACAAAGGATAATCACTAACTGATCTTGAATGAATATATAGTAGTTGTAATAAGGTTTTTAGCAATGTTTAAGGTGTACAGTAAGACTATGCAGTGTTATTTTTCATTTGATTATTAATTTGTCTGTTTTGTTTGTAGTTAGTTTCTTTGTTCTTATTTTATTGCTGATGCTTTGGTATTTGTTTTGAATTTTTTTTTTTTTTTTTTTTTTACATAAGTTAACCTAGTATTAGTTTTTGCTGAAGTATTGATTATTTGAAATTACTCACATAGTGAAATAATACTTTGATCACATCGCCCACCAATAATCATGTTAAATAATCGTGATTTCAATATTGACCGAAAATAATTGTGATTGATTTTTGCCATAATCGAGCAGCCCTCGTCTTTGCTGTCAATTTGGTTATTTCAATTTGATCAAATCAATAATATTCAAAAAAAGAATATTAGTTAGCATCTTGAAACATCAAAAAAGCTGTAGTTCCTAAGGCTTAAAAAAGACAGACTCTAAATTCCTCCCTGTGAAAGCTGTTTGGTGAGTCTGTATCTTCACCAGCTGTGAAGATGAATGTTAAGTGGGGACAGTCTGGGATTTTGTCCCTATTCATACGTCAAATGATAAAATGACGGCAAAACCTCCAGGTAGATGCATCTCAAATGTGCAAAGTAATTTTGCTTTGTAGTTTTAATACTGTTTCTGTTCTTCCAATTAGCTCCATGTTATTTGGACCCCTGAGTTCTCCTTTGTTTTTTGTCCAGTAATGTTTTTGTCGATGTCGGAGTTTATCAGCTGAGTGTTCGGTTTGAATAATATTAAAGATTTTTTTTTTTGTACTCCCTCCGTCGTCGTGTGCTTCTCAACAGCCTCCAACCATGAAGTCTTAAATTATAAAACCAACCATCCTTTTCACTGCCTTTTTTTCATAAAAGCTCACTGGAATAGCACTCATAAACTTAGTACTCGTTTGAAACCTTTGCTTTCATCTTAAAATACTTCCAATGCCAGCTGAAACATTCAGGGTAGAATAAAACAAGTAGTTTACTTAAATCTGATTTCCTCAGCATCCAAACTAACCCATTGGAATTACAGCGAGAGCTGCATGGGTAACAAATTCAGATTCTGTTGGTGCATGTTCTAATCAGATTTACTGCAGGAGAGGGTTTTTACAATAATGTCAGGGCCATGTTTTATTAGCTTAGAAATTAGGTCAGACAGAAGCTCTTGAAGAATGGCCTTTGGTATTTCTGATGTCTTGCAGTAAAACCAATGGGAAATATCATATCATCTACGTAAATCTGTGAATAAATGATAATCCACACCAACTTGACTGAGCACATCCCAACTTAACTGAACACATCACAGGTGCTGTATTCAACTATTTTTAAGAGTGAGATTGATTAATTTAAAAAATCAGATTGTGCTAAAATGGTGATACTCCGGCTTCCTTTTTTTTTTTTTTTTTTTTTGCATAATAGTTCTTGTATATGCTATTTTATACAACCCATATAACACTTTAACAACTGCATGCTATTAAGCATTACTGAACAGTTAATTAAACATTTATAAAGCATTAATTAATAAGCTGTTTAGAACTATGCTTATAAATCAAGAATAAATAATTTATAGCTGTATCTATAATGTTTAATAATTGTATTTTTATACTTTATTAAAGGTGCAATGTGTAACAAAGTTGAGTATCTATTAACAGAAATGCAATATGACATCCATAACTATGTTTTCAGTGGTGTATAAAGAACTTACTTAATTAACCGTAATGTTTTTATTACCTTAGAATGAGACATTAATAGCTCCATAACCGCGGGAATCTCCTTCTATGAAGGTCGCCATGTTGTGACGTCATATTCCTACCGTAGCCGAACGCGAACACACAGTGCTACAGAACGCGTTTCATCACTACCTTGAAAGAGAAGTAGCGGAAAGCTGGAAGCTAGCCTTACACTCCGTGAGTAGTGACTTTTCCCTTGTGAGTGGTGTAAAATATGTAGTTGGGATTGTTTCATGTAACTTAGTTCTCCCTCGCTGTGTTATGGGTTTGTTATGTTGGGGATAGTGCTGTTACGTTCATGAGACAGCTGATGATTAGTATTCATGTCATTGACCGTAAAACAGTACGTTACAGGAATCACTAACCCGTCGATAGAGACTTTTACTAAAGTCTTTTATCACTAAAGTCGATCGCGAAGATTTTTCAAAATCAGAGAAAAAAAAGCCTATTGTGTGTAGTAAATAGTATCTATGGGATGCGGAGATGACATGATTGTAACAGCGCGCGCAGTTCCGACCTTTGGACTCATGCGGACGAGTCCCAGCTCAGCCACAGTAACAGCTCATATTAGCCAGCTAAACTATTACTACCCTGTTAGAAAAAATATATAGCTGCTCCCTCGCTGTATTATGGGTTTGCTACAGTATGTGGGGATAAATGTGCTGCTGGTTACGTTTGTGAGACAATCAGCTGATTAATATTATTTTATTAAATTATATATTAAAACCCTTGATCCTCACCTGACTATGGCTTTGTAAAAAGTATTCATGATGTGGTTTATAATGGACTGTGGTACAGAAACAGTGACAATGTTACACACTCTTGGCTTACTCTGGCTATTCTCTGCTGTCTCAGCCGACGAGATGTTTGTCCCGTTTTAGCAACCGTAGCTTCTTCGAAAGGGAGGGGTGAGCAGTGGGCTGAGCCCTTAGTGCAAACCTGGTGAAAACTCGCAACCGAACCACTAGATGTCGCTAAAAATCACACATTGCTCCTTTAATGATCAATCCTGTCTAAATTATTGCACTATTTAAAAACTGGTTCATAAGTTCACTTAGAAAGTGTAAGTAAAGGATTAATTAACTATTTATATGTATACATATTAAATATTAATATGTTCTGTATCACTAAATAAATACTAAATACTTACTAGCCATAAATAGACCTCACTAAATGAGCTCACAAAATAGTTAACTGACCACTAACTAAATACTTTATAACTTCCTGAAAGAACCATGAATTACATAAATACATTTACAATATAATAAAGTATAATTCCTAAAGTATAAGTAGAAATACATGTTAATAAAGAATTTGTTAGCACACTAAGTAACTATTACTTATATGTCTGCATAATAAGATGTATGACTGGACATTTAAATAGTTAATTTAGACATGATAAATTAATAGTTAATAAAGTATCGAAATAAGAAGCCATTCATAAATATGCTTTTAAATCAGAATAACGCATTTAGCTGTATTTATAAACTGCTTAAGGTATATTAATGCTTTATAAATGATGAATTAACTGTTTACTAATGCTTATTATAGTGCAGTTATTATAAAGTGTTACCAATATATTTATATAGTGTGTCATCTGATATTCAAATGGCAAAGAGCAGAGACGAAATCGTGTGGTCCCCAAACCTGACACCCTCCGGCCGCTGGCTGCGCCGAGAAATTCTGTCCATAAAAATTATGAACAGAACCGGCGACAGGGCAGCCCTGCCGGAGTCAACATGCACCGGAAGGAAGTCTGACTTACTACCGGCAATGCGAACCAAGCTCCTGCTTCGGTCATACAGGGACCGGACCCCATATCCCCGGAGCACCCTCCAGAGGCCGCCTCGGGGGACACAGTCGAATGCCCTCTCCAAATCCACAAAACACATGTGGACTGGTTGGGCAAACTCCCTTGAACCCTCCAGCACCCTGTAGAGAGTATAGAGCTGGTCCAGCGTTCCACGCCCGGACGAAAACCACACTGTTCCTCCTGAATCCGAGGTTCCACTATCGGCAGTATTCTCCTCTCCAGTACCCTGGCATAGACTTTCCCAGGGAGGCTGAGAAGTGTGATCCCCTGTAGTTGGAACACACCCTCCGGTCCCCCTTCTTAAAAAGAGGAACCACCACCCGGTCCGCATCCCAAAGAAAACAATTTAGCCTATTTCAAAATCATTAACCTATAATACACAATCTAATCTTGAAAGTACAAAACAACATGGCCAGTCCATCTCATATATGATACTGGAAGCTCTTTATAGCAATCTACTGGAATTATGTAATAATGTACTGGAATAATATGTAACATATGTCCATGTTTTTCATCAGTGGTGCAGTAAACTCCTGTCCCATCAGCCCCAGCAATAAAAATGCAAGCCTTCGTTGTTATGATCTCACTGTGCGCCTAGAAGCCAATCGGCTGCAATAAAGGAGATTTACTCATTTGCACTAGCACAAGCCATTTCCATAAAACGAACATTAAGTGGAATTTATACTTTTTGTGTTTCTTAGTGTGTGGAAGAGGAAGTTAGAGAAAATACTGCATATTTATATGGATATCCCCTCTGGGGAGTCCAAGAGATCCAAATGAAGATTAATGCAAGCAATATGCCAGTCGGAAAAGTCTTTTCACTATGGTGCTCGAAAGTGCTGTGCAAATTCTGACACTTTTATTCTCACTCAGCTGAAATTGCTCGTTACAGTAACAGAATTTTCCTATAAATGAACAAATGTCTCAGAACTAAAATCAGACCACAAATACAGAATAATAAAGAGATCTAAAGTCCAAGGCCACTAGTGAAAATGCTTCCGTTTTGCTCCTTTTTCCCCCTAATATACAATGAGCCAACTTTTTCATTACAAGTAAAAAGCATAAGTAATAAAAACAATCCTAAATATAATTTATTCGATTTTCAACATCCTTCAACTTTTTATTTCCAGGTTTAAATAGAAAAAAAAATCAGACTTTCGGACCCCATTGCATTTGTAAACACTCCTATTTCTTTAAGGTGTGGTGAAACAGCATCTGCTATCTTTAGTGTTTTCAGATAGGAATTTCTTCGCAATTTAGAGAGATAGATGGAAAGTAATTGTTACACTGCTCTGAAAACGGGAGCCACCCACTTTGCCTGATCACTGTCTAAACCCTTACATCTGAATGACTGCTCTCTTCTCTGTGAACTGACAATAACAGCTATGTTAACATAAGAGCCCAGGACACAAACAAATGCATTTAAGTGCTCAGTGGTGGCACTGAAATGGTAACTCACAGAGGGATACTGTGAAATTTGTACTGAGACAAAAGCGCAGCAGGAGGACAACGACTGCACTGCGGAGCGTGAACAGAGGTAATTGGGGGACGCGAGGACAAATCCAGCATGCCAATCCAATGGGCTGCAGACTCTGTGAATAATGCCAGAGAGGAGCTGTGCTCACTTGTTCTATACTGGGGTTTTGAGCCTGTGTCACATTTCATGCAAAAAGATGGACTGTACAGGACAGCGATGGTAATGGCTGTGAAATGTGTGGTTTTGTTGTTGTTGACTGATCATCACCGACTTTGGTGGAATATTTCGCTAAGAATAGTGATTGTTAGTATGATGTTTGCTTTTTTTTTTTTGCACCAGATTTAATTAGAAGGAATTATGCGAATTGGAAACGGGTACAAACATGCCCTCAAAATTAGTTTTATTCCAGGGTTTATTGTTATTTTTCTGTTATTCATTAATCAAATTCACATCTTGCAGATATTTTCTGAGTAGGTTGTGGAGAATGCAGCAGAGTACCATTATCTGTATACTTCGGCTCTGCAGTCCACGCATTTGAATTGGCTATTTAAAATGCCCAAAGTGTACTCTACTGTGCATAACAATATATGTTGGGTTATAACTCTCTTTTCCTTTCCTTGATGAATTAATGCTGTCATGGTCAATACACAAACACCTCTTTATAATAATGTAACCCTGCAGCTGGTAATACTGTAATGTTAATTTCATCATGCAAGTACCACTGAGTTTTGTGACAAAAGTGTTTGCATAAAAAAAGTGTGTATGAAAAATGACACCATTTGCTTAATTTAAATATGGCACAGCACCAATTCTGCACATTTAGCACCTGGTTGGCTTGTGTGTGGTTGGTGAATATTGTTTGGCTGCATAAGCATGCAAGGCCACTATGTGGTGGCACAAGCAGGCTTTTCAAAAATATATGCATATATCATAAAACTTACTGTGGCCTGAGAGAATGCTTTGGAGGAGGCCTGCAAACGCAAGAGCCTTAAGTATGCTGAGCTAGTAGACGACGTGGAACAACATGGCTGAAAAGCAAAGGTTTGCCTGGTCGAAGTTGGCTGTTGAAGCCTCGTAGATAGATCTGCCATCAAAATTCTTAAAGTGGTCATGAACTGGCTTTTTAAGTTTTATTATATTGTTGTCTGAGGTCAACTTATGACTTTCGCTTGGTTTTTGCATTCAAAATGAATAAGTAATAGGCTATTTTGTACTCTAGTTTTGAGCCTAGCTGAAAAAACAGTCGGTTTTTATGGGCGTCTCGCACTGAAGACTTGGAAGTAAACACCCACTGCTGTGAGTGGAGAACAGTTTTGCATATTTTAATGAGTTTCGACTCACCCGTCGATGCACTTGGGGGGAATTGTTTTGAAGACGTCAAATGTTGCAAAATTGCAACCGGAAAGATTCGCCAATACACGTTCGACCCAGAGTCCGTGTGTTGCACCATTCCTGTCAGATCCAATATAGACGGCACAGCACCGTTCTTTTACTCTTAATCAGTCTGCAAATCCAGTCTTGTTTACAAAACAATCCTCAGTGAAATGAAGCGAACAGACGGACAATGTTTTACCTCATCAACTTCGTTAAAAATAAAGTTTATCCTGTCCTATTGGAATCCAGAGGAATCATATGCAGCCACTGTCTTCTTCCACAACCAGAATCTGTTGACGGGGCTGTGGGCGGGGCTAAACCGGCCGTGTTGAAGTAGGTGTTGATCTTCTTCTGCGGGGGTGGTGTTTTATCCTCTTTGACGTCATCGTTCCCCACTTTGAAAAACGAGTCGTTTGCTGAGGCTGGTGTCAATAAAAGCTTTTATTGGACTAACAAGGACGTTTTCAGTTCTGAAACTTACAGGATATTCTTATAATATGATGACCACTTAGATGTGAAAATTTGATTTCTCAGTTCATCATCCCTTTAAGGACTAAGAAATCCGAGGCCAAGCCCACATGAATGACTACATGAATGTGGCATCGATTTGTGATCTTTTTAGCGAGGAAGTCTCTGCATTTTGTTGTTATATGATATCATTGCATTTTTTTTCTCTTTGCTTGAACATGCATTAAATATCCAGTGGCATTGTTAACCTATCTGCAGTGTAAACACAAGTACAAGTATTCTGTACTTTACAACACTAGTATGAATATACTGAACAGAGCAGTTTTTTTCCCTTTCTTTTCTCTCAGTAAAGAACAGTTTCTGAAAATGTGATGAGGAAAAAATATGGAAGTTGTTGAATTAAATAATTAATTCTTTAAAGTCAGGACATTTTCATCAATACACTGTCATCCATAATCACTACTCTTGCCATTATCATCACTCTTTGAGTTTGTGAATGTGTGTGGACATTTGTGCGTGGGAGTGTTTTGTATGTTCATGAATATGTATGACTTTTTTTTAAAATTGAATTGAAATATCACTGCACAGAATGGTTGATTGACTTCACTGCTATAGTTTTATGAGCGGGCAAATCAAGTTTCAGAATCATTAGGTGGGTAGATGTGTGCGTTGGTTTTAGGTACTGTATGTGGCTTCAACAACTTTGAGTCAGTATTTTACTTGTATACTAATGTTAATCATATTCTAAACGTCTTAATTTTTAGTAAATGTCAAGTTGAGCTAATATATTTTTAAATGATTTGCTAAACTTGTACTGTAGTTGCTGCTTCTAGCTTTTACATTGACTTCACAATCTCATATTTCAGCCTTATTCAGTGATCCATAGAAATCTTTAATGGTTGGATCAATGCAAAGCTTGTTCCCCCTCAATAATATAAGAGATTTACAATAAACCACTAAGCATGAGTTATATTGTAAGAGAATAGCAATAGACGGCCACTTCTGTGAGCAGCGTCTGAGAGGGAGATTTATTTTCAATAACGGCCCAAATTTAATATAGACATTGTCTTAAGGACATTTCTTTCAAGGAAATATATTTAAAGAGAGAAAATAGGAAAATATCAGAAAAGCTGAGCAGAAACCCAAAGCCAGACAATTACATGTGATGCACCCTTTAAGTCCCTTGGCCAATTAAGCTCATTTAGTGAATTAGTTTGCCTCTAATTGGATTTAGTAACACAAACAGGAGGCTGGAAGTTTGAATGAGCTTTATATGCACACAGTACCTTGTCTTTTTAAACACAGGCATCCTGGGAGATTACCAGGGGATGAATTTTGTATTCCCCCTTGGAGGCATCAGTCAAGTTCCTCTTACCTTCTCGCTGCTCTACTTCTTGTTGCATTCTCTGAGGAACGGTTTGAAACTACAGTAGTGAGAAGAGATGACTCCCGCCAGTTGCCTTTGGGCTGTTTACTTTATCTAAAAGTACTGTTAAAATGTGTTTCATGCAGTGTGAAGTGATATTGTGAAACACTGATAAGGATGACTGGTTTTGTGTGACGCACGCAAAGCAGATGCAGTTGCATTTCAGCCAGATTTAGGGAGCGGATTTTGCTCCCTAAATCCGTTGCAATACAAACACCACAGAAACATAGTCATGAAGTTCTTGGGCTAGTTGGCGGAAAGGATGCAGGTTTGATTCCAGAAGTAGTTACGCCATGTGGGTTTACTGGTTGGATGACTACCATAAATGCCCTCCAAGATACAAACCACTTGTGATGTGATTTGAGACACTTACATCTTAATGTGTCTGGTTCAGGCTACATACATTTTATTAATGTATTTAGAAAAGTAATGTCTTTATAATGACGAAGTATCATGTCTTATTAAGCTTAAAAGTGATGGAAAATACTATTTCGATTGTTTTATTTGATTCAATAAATCCATTTCAAATCTTACTTTAACACTTTTGACATGTTGATGGTCCCCTTTAGACATTCTGTTTGACTCAGTAACTTTCTAACACGTTAACTATTAGGGGTTGGAATCTCTAGGCACCTCACGATTCGATTCGGTTACGATTCAGAGGGCTGCAATTCGATGCTAAATCAATTATCTGAATCTTTTTGTGTGTGTGTGACCATAAATACTTTGCTTTAAAAGTACAAAGTAATGACCCATAAAGAATTAACGTACAATATATTTGATTAACATTGCAAAGAACCAATAGGAAAATAAATGTGTGCCTGAACTAGCAGCATACTTGTAGTAAATTAATAATATAACAACGACCGGTGGAGCCGAGTGTTTTTCCTCCTCTTGGTGGAAAGGTGGAAACGCATCATATGGCTTCTCATATTTGTCGTGTTTCCGAAATATTTTAGTTTTATTTTACAAAGTTTAAAACTAGTGTGGCTCTTGACTGTCCAGCTCCTTTCCCCCTTCAACTTCAGAAGCCAAAATATTTCCTCACGTCATCTTTTAACGAGGGTGTTTGGAATGGATCTCGCGCTTCCTCGGCCATCACGTCTGTTATGTGCACGCCACAGACGGTCCGGCCACTGCACTTCCGTGCTTCAGAGTTCCGTCTTTTGCGTTCCGTCAATATTACGTTATTATAAACATATATCTAAAAAAATTATTATTATTTTTTTTTTTGAAAATCGATTTGACATTTGTGAATCGATTCAGAATCGTCCACGTCCGCATCGCGATGCATCTAAGAATTCTTTTTTTCCCCCATCCCTATTAACTATCAGTCATTATAGTATTAGTAGACTGTCTGCTTAATATCTTCTAACACTTTATTCTGAAACTCCCCCAACAGATATTCCTTTGACTTTTACAAGTACATGTCAACTTATTCTACTAAGCCTTAACTATTTATTCTACAAACCCTAATCATACTCCTAAAAGTATACTAACACTCAACTAATACTGCAATGAAAGTCTGTTGATATGTAGATGCAACGTTACAAAGCCTATAATAAACATAATATCTAAAGGGGAACATCAAAACAGCAGCCTGTTCTCATCCTTTAACGCTATATGCAAAAATGGCGCTATACTACGCACATGGCACCCTTTATCGTTAATATAACACGCAAACCCAAGACGTTATAAATCCTTTAGCGTGAATATGACACGCAGACCCTACCCCACACCTAAACTTGGCCCTCACAGCGCGTGTTATATCAACGATAATGGGTGCCATGTGCGTAGTATAGCGTCGTTTTTGCATATAGCGTTCTATATGACGTTAAAGGATGAGAATGCGTTGCAAAAAAGATGCATTGCCATCTTAGGCGAGCCATTTGGCATCTACCTATTCAACACACAGTTTTCTCTGATCTTGTTGATCATCAGCATTACTTGGTGTCATATTTTGCAAATGCCAGCCCCTTGAAAGGTTGGAGAGGTGGAATGCATGATAAGGGAAGTGTGGCGGCAGTGCTCATCGACGTGCAGATTGATTCGCCCCTCAGAGATGTCCAGAGATATGTCATATTTATGTTGTTTATGTGGCCAGCTCTGCTTTTACAGAGCGCATACATTATTCATATAATTCTCGATTACATTTTGAGGCAGGAGTATTTCAAAATGACGTAGTAGTGTTTTAGTCATGTTTTGGTACGCTAAGGTTAAAGGGGTTTTATTTAATAAACCAGATACTTTTTTTACCTTTGTTTTTTGTCTGTTGATGGGCATTTTTATGCATTTTAAATATTCCATTTCAAACCTTTGTGTCACTTGCACATACTAGCACTCAACATTTTCACAACAAAGCTTTAAAAGCTGTAAATAATTTAGACCCTCTGTATACTTCCTGGCTGAAAATCAAAGCTTTGTTCAAAATGTAACCATTAAGTCTTTGTTAGTTCGTTTGTCCGTTAGTTAGTTAGTTAGTTACTTAGTTACTTAGTTAGTTAGGTAGGTAGTATAAGAGCAAAACTATTGCATTCTCCTAAGAAACTTTGTGTTTACTCGCTTACAAAACTGAAATATAATAATATATATTTTTTTCCATTACCGAGGGCTCCATATGACATCAAATAATGTCAAATTATCTTGATCAATTTGAGATTACCAAGTGAATATTTCATGACTGCAATTCTTATTTCTAAGTTACAAATGAAATTGTTAGTTGCCCATTTGTAATTACTGTACTTATTTCAACCTTTCCATCAGATACTATTTCTTATTTTTTACACCAACAACTGCATATTATGGATGCTTGTTTCTGCCATGGAATAAAAAAAAATGTGAAAGATTATTCCAGCTTTTTATCTAAAACTGACTTTTTGTAAGATTTTGAGACTGGACAGTAAAAACGCATTCTGATCGTTAGCCAGTTCTTGATTCTCCACAGAAACTTCAATCAGTGCAATACTGTTAAAGCTTGAACGTTTTAATCCACTTTCATTGTAATTTCATGGAAAAGATCTTTCGAATTGCATAGTTTGTTTCATAGGAAAGGAAGTAAGTCATACAGGTTTGCATAAAGTTAAATATATTTTATTTATTTTATATATTTATTTATAGGCAGAGCATTTTTGGGTTAACCATTCTTTCTTTGTTCAGTCTTTGTGTGTTTGTGTCTGACTGTGTGTTTACATACATTTCCTTGTCTACTCTGTGTCTAAAAGCACTAGTCTCAGACAGTTCTTTGATGTGTCTCGGAGACCTGTGGCTTTATGTCTGAGAACTAAACAGGAATGGAGAGAAGAACCCCGAAGGAGTGTTACTGACAGCCTGGTTGATCGCAAAGACCTGGCTAAGATCAGCTGTTTAGAACACACATTTCAGACTTCAGATTTGCTTGTGTTGTTACATTACTGTTTTGTATTTGTTTGGGCTGTCTCATTAATGGCTCGTTTCCACTGACGGGTACGGTACGGTACAGTACAGTACGGGTCGGGTCGGTACACCATGATCTGGCTTGCGTTTCCACCGGCCAACAGTACCCTTACTTGACAGACGTGGTGTTTGCTGGAAAGAAGCGATCAACGTCATTTACGCGTGAAGAAAGTGACATAGTAAACAACAATGGATGACAGACAGCAGATCTTGTTCTTGCTTCTCGGCATGTTTGTCACAAGAAACAAGCACTGGCATTAGGCGTTTCTCAATACCAAGTAGCCAACACAAAGTCCGAGTCAGGAGAATGACTCTCGAGGACGCGAGTCCAGTAACGTTAATTCTGCTAATGGAACAACGCTCAGTTCGCTCTGCTACTCCAGTTATCTCTGATTTATGTACTTTTTAGGCAAAAATAAAACGAAATATGTTATAAAACACAACTGTCAATGCATTTTAAACATCATAAAGCACACAAATGTGGTTTAGGCAACGCATAGTTGATGATATTCACTGCATGTATGTTATTTATAACAAAACTAAATATAAAACACAACCCTGCCTCTTTTCGTTTAAATTTTAAAATATTAAACATATTCCAGGCAATATGTAATGTATTGCATATCGCATTGGTACAAATGTTGCAATAAACAACATTACAGATGATCTTGTAATAAAATAAAAAAAAAATTACAAAACTATCTCTTTTTGTTGAATTTCAGTTTATCAATAATAGCCATTATAAAAGTACAAGTAAAAGGTACAAAAAGATATGTTACAGTAAAGCTTTAATAACATAAAGAAACAATTCTGTCAGTCAAATCTACAAATTCAGCGTTCAAAGATATGAAACTTCACTTAGCCTTCTGCCTAAACTATTGGCAGCGAACGAATTATAGATTCAGGAGACTAAAGATCGCCTGTTAGATCTGTACAAGACGAATTATATCTCATGTAAAACCACTAAAGAGACGTCCGAGTCAGCGGAAAACATCAGAACGACTAGCCGAGGAAAGGCTGTTCCAGGCAGGGGACACAAGCGCGAGCGTCCGGTGATCGCTTGAAATGGATCTCAGTCAAATTATCAAAAATCTATAAATAAACCACAGATTTGAGCTTTAAAAAACTACTTTCTCGCCTGAAAAACTCTTAAAACTACAGTTCATGACACAATAACAGTAGTATTATATTTCAAATGTAAGCACGCGCAAGTGACGATACTCTGTCCACCAATCACCGTTCTGCAGTGAGTCTAGCTCCACCTTTTAGTACCCTTTCACTGTGCTAGGTACCACAACCGAAGGGTACCCAAAAAGTGGTACGGTACGGTTCGGCTTTTTGGTACCATTCACAAATTTTGACAGTGGAAACGCAAATAATTGCGTACCGAACCGAACTGTACCGTACCGTACCACTCAGTGGAAACGAGCCATATTAGGGTTGGGTATCGGTTGGGTTTTCTTTTATCTGATACCAGTACCTCTGTATTTTTTAAACGGTTCTGGTGC
This sequence comes from Pimephales promelas, assembly GCF_016745375.1. The sequence goes on from NW_024121566.1 coordinate 2,608,147, forward strand.
TTAAACCGTTCTTGAAATGGTACTTAAAGGAGCTGTATGCAATAAATTTATTTCAATTAATCATAAATTTTCCCTGATATGTCACTAGACATTAAGAAATCAAGTTCATTTCAAATACTTATATCACTGACAACAGTTGTCCGGCCAGGATATTGTCATTTAAAAAGTGAAGTCGCAGCCCTCGACTGGTGTTGATGTTGTCATGTTGTGTTTTGTTCTGATGTGTCACCCTCCACCGATCTACCAATCACGGACTCAGTAGTGTTGCGACATTCGGGTTGCCAGCTCTTCTCTAGTTACTACAGCTGCAGATACAAACGTGTCGGAATCGGATAAAAATTCTAACGTTGCGAAACCCCAGACTCTAAATGAATCCGAAATAATTTGTTACAAAGTCCTAAATAAATAATTAACAGAAAGAAAAACTCACTGTGTCGGACTCGTCACTTGCAATTGGAAGCTTCTTGTAGCAGCCTACGGTCCTGCTGGATCCTGCAGCATATCTGGCAACCTTCGGTCATGGGTGAAGGCAGGGATACACCCTAATTTGAAAGTGATAGCAGTACCATTTTTGGCCACAATCTTGCATACAGCTCCTTTAAGAAAAGTCCTCGCCATCAGCCAATGGATTGGTGTGATTCTATATGGGCGTCAGATAATCGGCACACCTAGAGGGCGCTCTGAAGCGTAATTTTACACCTGAAATGCAGCCAAACCTTCATTAATCCCCTCGCTATCAGCAGACGTTATGGGAGTGTCCCGTTATGGCGTTATGGGAGTATGAAATATCTCGGAATCTAGAGCAAGCGAGCAAGAGTGCGCATGCAACACAGAACAGACAGTGCTCCAAGCCGTATAGTGCGTGCAGTTTTAAGGGTCAGTTAGATGACGATCCTAGGGCGTCATCTAACCGACGCTTTACCTTTAGCGTCCGTTAGATGACGCGGGTAGGTTTAGGTCTGGGGTAGGGTTAGATAGCATCATCTAACTGACCTTAAAGGGTCCCCTAAAACGTCGGATGTTGACGTATGGTCAAAAGCGTTAGTTAGATGACGTCTTGGGATGAGAACGGGCTGTTTACGTCGGATCCGGTTCCCTATTGGTACCGCATTACAGTACCCAACCCTTCTTATTAGCAAGTTTGAACTATGGTTAAGGCAGATAAAGGATAAATACATAAAGTAAATTGTTTTTTTCACAATTTTAGGACACTGACAAGTAGAAAATGTGTCGCACGAAAGCAGGATGATCGAATTAGTCTTGTAGGTAGTTGATATCAGCATATCCAAATGTAAAAAAAAATGTGCATGTCCTAATTACCCAACCCGGTCTCATCCCAAGACGTCATATAACTGACGTTTTGGGACGTCTTTTGACCATACGTCAATATTCGCCTTTTTAGGGCCCCCTTAAACGTCGGTAGATGAGGTTATGGGATCCTAACTCTACCCCAGACCTAAACTTAACCCTAAACCTAACCCGTCACCTAACTGACGTTAAAGGTAAAGCGTCAGTTGTATGACGGCCCGGGATCGCCATCTACCAACGTTTAAGGGGGCCCTAAAAAGGCGGATATTGACGTATGGTCAAAAAACGTCCCAAGACGTCAGTTATATGACTTTTTGGGATGAGACTGTGTTAAATTACCACACCTATGAATACTAACGAATCACGATAAGAGAAAAGTTTTACAAGAACCTATACAGTATATATATATATATATATATATTAAAGTAATACTATTCATACTTTGCTCTTGTAATTGGAGAACCAGACTGTTACTATACTTGTAAACTCACATCATGCAGTTGAAGGAATTTTAGCCATTTAGAGGAAACAAATTCTGTTTTTCCATGTTTCCTTCAACCACTTAAGAGAGGGAACATCAGTGCTTACGATGACTGTCTAGCTTATGAAGGTAATGTGTCCTGAACACGTTCAATGTAAGAGGCAGATGAGAGCCGAGTAGAACAACCTCATTATCCTGTCGTTAATAGCCCAAGGACATGGCCAACTCCACTCGGCTAATGCAACAAGACGCAGCGGTGGGACCCAGTAAACAGGTGCACATGAAATATCTGATAAAAGCAACACATTAGTACCTGTAGCCCGCGGTGTGAACTATTGCCAATGAGGAAAGCAAGACAGCTATGCTTCAGGCTGTCTATGTGATTCAGTCAGCGGGTCGGAGCTGTTAACACATCTGAGTTTATAAAAGCGGATTTGGTGGCTGCGATCAAATGAAGATAGTGTTGCTGTATACAATAAGCAGTTATTTTACGGCATGATCATAAGTGATAGGCCATATGGAGTGTAGTCACACTGTGAAAAATGATACTTAGATTTATAAAATATACTGACAACACACCAAAGATTTACTTTCGGTGTTAAATTATGTTGTTTAGTTCCATTACCTTCTTCCCAGAATGCAATACCTAATTTATGTGGTTCCATTGTTCGACTAATAGATGACAGAGGTCTGTGTGGTAAGATTACCTAAGATTGATACAATCATAGAGTGATTTAAAAACAGTAAATCTAACCTGTTGCCTAAACATTCATCAACTCGCATCAGTTGTGGTAAACGGAAGCTCAAGCATGTTCGCTTGAATAGTTATTTAAACTGATGTGATTATCGTTTTGTGGGCACATGCTTTGTTTATAATTTCCAAGGTCACACCCCCAATTTCCATGCTTTGAAAAGTTGTCTAAATTATTAGTGTATGCTTAAGCAATCGAGCCATCATGTCATCACCAGGCAAACGCCTGGCTCCCAGCAGAGCCGCACACTGCCTAGAGAAGAGCCACTGCTCGTTAATCATTTAGAGGGAGCAATTTGCGGAGCACCTGTGTCCCAAGCAGGTAGCTATTAGGAGGATTCATTAAGTGGAGGACTGCAGAAGTAATGGCCAGCAGCAAAGGTCATTTAGAAAATATTGGTTTCTTTGAATACTGCCCAATAACAGGGAACTTGTGCAATTTTCTCTAGAGAAAATGTGGTGTATTTATGCTGTTAGTTATTTAGTCTGGAGGCATTGGTTAAAGCCTGCATGACTCTGTCATCGTAAGTGGGCTTTTATGTCCGTAGTACTGAATGAGTTTAGCAGAGATTTACGTTAGCACTATATATTTGAAAGTATGTATAACATATTTTCAATATACTGTAAACTTGTCTGCCATCTTGGATGTTTTTTTAATTCTTTTTTTTTCACTGAACCCATTGCATTCACTGCATCCCAATGTGCAAGAGTATTGAGTACAAGAATCCCTGGATGGTCTACTATTTTCAGTTGATTTTCGAAGTGTGGATCCATACACACTCTTACGGCTAATGTTGCCCACAACCTGGTGTGCTTTGGAGGAGGTTTACGGTTCAGAACTACAAACATAAATGAAATGCATAAGGGATGTTATTCTTAACTCGGAGATTAAATTAAACGTTGAGGATACCAACTGTGGCAAGATGATTGACAGGCCAGTTTATGGTGACAGGATGGACGTAACTATGCGACAGAGTGTCCATTAAAGACGCAATTTTATCATTTATCATTTTACTCTTATGTTGCTCACTCAAAAGCATATACTTTTTCTTCACAAAAAAGTACATATTTTAGGGAACAGTATAAGGAGGCACATTGGGATGCAGTAATTGTTTTATGGGATTGCTTTCTTTGTGAAGAGTACATGCTGCTTTAAAATTAGGTTAAAATAAGATATCTTTAGGTGTAAGATGTTGGTGTAACTGGTGTAATTTGAACAAGTATGAACACTATCATCCCACCATTTCAGGGGCTCTTGGTCTTCTTCCAAATGAACTTTAGTACGATTCGACTGAAATATGAATGCAACATGGACCAAAGACTCTTAAACCAACCAAAAAACAGGATGTCATGTCACAAGATGCAACCCTAATGCTGTGTTCACACCGGACGCGAATAGCGCGTCAAATTAGTGTGTCTAGTTTGACGCTTGACGACTTTGTGTTAATTCGCATATCAAGAGTGAAACTGACGTGCGTAAAAACAAAAGTTTAAAGCGAAATTTACACGCGTGATTCATGTCAGAATCGAAATCCGTTGGCGGCCATTTTTTATGTCGACCGAGCATTCATCGAGAGAGTCACCGCTCTATATTTACTCTGGAGAACAGAACAGCGGCGTGGGGATCATCGTCGCTGTATATTTGTGTCCACCGGACCCTTCGTAGGCGAACCGTTTGGCGAGTTTCACCATTTGCTCGCTCCAGGAGCTGCGCTGGATGACGGCCGCTGTCAGCGGTATTTCTGCCTGTCACGCGGCCAGTTTGATGACCTGTTGTCCCGCATCGGAGCGAGGATCACCCTCGCCCTCATCCATCTAATCTAGCTGTCATTTATTTTTGTTTTGATGATAAATAGAGCCAGCCTTCAAAAGTTATTAACCTGCCCTGTGATTGTTTTTTTCTCTCTTTCATGTCCAGACACAAACTTATCCACATGTATGTTGGTTGTCTTTACATCATAATACTATTTCATATAATCTAGATATGGAATGAATAACATTCAATACAAAATTAACAGTTTTAAGTGATAAAATATTTGCTTTGTTGTGCATAATCCCACCATGCGTTTAGTCATATTACAAAATAATTTATTGAAGCATCCAGATACTTCACCACACGAGCAAGCAGCTAGGCTCCTGATTGACGCCGAAGTTCAGATTTTTCAACTCGAGCAGCAGACACGAATTCGCGTCAAACGCGTGAATGTACAAATAGCACTAACTAAATCATTTGCGCGTAATGCGCCAGATGCTCAATCGAGGCGTATTTGCGTCTTCCGCGCCATGCTCTACGCCTCATTCGTGCCGCAGGATTTTTTTACGTGCGTAATGTGTCTTTGCATTGACTTAACATTGAAATCATTCGCGCCTTACGCGCTATTCACATCCGGTGTGAACGCACCATAATAAGGACACAATGCTCAAAGATTCTTGGTTCTTCTCATCATAGTCGTGATGTTACCTATCTGGATCAAAAGAACCAAGAGAAACGAACTACAAGTGAGAACAAATCCTAAGTAGGCAACTCTCAAAATTATGTTACAGAGCTGGAATATCCTACGCTCAAAAGTCGAATGTTGAAAGCAAGACATCCATATTGCAAGCAAGTTAATAGTAAGATACTAATTTAAGGAAGTCATACCACACATAATAGCAAAAGATATTTTGTACTGTGATAATTTGGAAATAATTCAAATACATGTGTATTTTTAACCCACTGTAATAAATATTTAACAAATTAAAATGTACATTTGTGCTGTCACACAGTATATTTTGTCAACTGCCAAGCTGCTGCTCGTTATTATGGTAGGATGACATGTTTGTGATTATAGCAGTTGTGATTGCCACAATGATGACAACATCACGCAACAAAAATTGTCTCGAGGCTGCATGTTGAGCAGCGCTGCTTGAAGGAGTTTGTGTGTGTGTGTGTGTGTCCAACGAGAGTGCATGTCAGCAGCAGTGTGTGTGTGTCCAAAGAGTGTGCATTTCAGCAGCAGGACACAGATCCTGGGCTCAATCCAGATCTGTTCTACACCACCAGTCATTTGTCAAAGAATCTCTCTGCGCTCTCAGTCCACAGCACAGACTCTCATCTAGAATGAATGATGGGAATCACGGCAGGACTGGACCACCACTGAGCTGTACCACAGCACATCTCTTATGAGCCCTAATGACCCTCCCGTGACATCGGGACAGTCAATTTAGGTTTATTGTATTTTATGTCATGTCACTTAGAGGAAAAGTTTACCCAAAAAGATGTGCTGTATGTTCTTCTGCAGAACACAGAAGGGAACGTTTGCTCTCTGGTCTGTAAAGCTGAAAACATTTATATGTGTGTGTGTGTGTGTGTGTGTGTGTGTTCTGGTAATCATCACTTTGTGGGGACAAGAATCTGTTTACACAGTCACGTAATGGGGACCTCTTGCGTTGTGGGGACCAAAAATCAGGTCCCCATAAGGTTAACCCATTTAATTGGATAGAGGAACTATTCTGAAGGTTCTGGGCGGAGTTTTAGCATTGGCCCATAACACATGATTATCAAGTATTGTGCGTGTGTGTAGCGGGAGCTCTGCTGCGCCCCCAAACATTTTTGTCTGGTAATGCACTCACTTCTCCACACACACATTTTCCAATTATGGGTGGGTACCGCCCACTTCCGGTCCTCGTTAGGAAGGAGTTCGACAGCAACTTGAAAATACAAGTATTAAATTGACAACGTTACTTCACACGGAGAACAAAGAAGAAGATTAACGTTATTTACTGAAGATGCCAACGATCTGAACTTCTGCCGAGGATAAAAGTGAAGCTTAAGGTAAGCACACATAATAAATCAATTAGGTTAATTAGATTAGTCTGCGGGCTAGCTAGTTAGTGCTAATTGTTGAGGCTAACGCAGTTACATGTTTCTCTGTTTTTCCAATTAGCGATCACATAATCATGCAATTTAATGTTAAGGACTTAATTTTAACTGAAAAGTGTTGTGTAGTCTGACTGATTGCTAATGGATTCGGTTTTAAGGTTGTTTTTGTCTAGTTTGCGCTAGTGCTGGACGGTGGCTTATTTTATATTTTAAATTGAAGATATCTTACATGTAACGTTAACACGTTTGACTGATCAATAATTGTTTTTACATTTAAATTAACTCCATAGGCAGCATATACAAGCCACAGATCTTGACCAAAGTGCTTAACAGAGAAATTAGGTTGGCTAAAATAAAACAAAAACTAAAATAGAAAGTAGCTTTAAGAATAAACTTAATTTTAATTATGACGGTAGTTAAAATAAACTGGGGTTTGTATGGTGAGCTCGTTCAAAAGAGTAACTTGGTTAGGTTAAGGACCAAATGAATAGTTAAATAATTGCCAAGGCTAATGTTACCTGGAATAAAATAGAAGATGGTGAGTTGATGCTCTCAAGGCTAGCATTGTTGTGCCAGTCAATAAATCTAATATTATTTTATAGAGTTCATATGTCTTGTCTTACACTGATGCATACAATATCATTGTAATGCTGTAACATTACAATACCATTTTTATCTACTTCTTGAACATATTAGTTGAATTCTGCGTGTCTTCATTTTCAGTGTAATTAATTTCACATGTTTTTATTTTTCATCAGTTTGAAATGCCACCACGAATCAGCCCCCTTAAGGATGCCATGCATCATGTTGTTTCAAAAACTGACAAAACATTCAAATTAGATGTGAAGTATATCAATGCAGTGAAAGGTAAGGTGGTGTGATTTTTATCATGAAATATTTACCAAGATATGCATTTCCTAACCATTATCTTATGAGCATGTAATGCAAAACTCCTGGGTATATTTAATCAGACCCTGGTTGCAGCTTATTTTAAATCAGCTGCCAACTATTGATGACTTTTTTAGTGTATTTGGTATCCTTTATCTATAAGATTTTATTAATTTAAAATGTTTTTTTCTGTATTTTGCAGGACGTGGTCTATTTGCAAAGGCTGCCTTTTGCAAAGGTGATTTTGTTGTTGAGTACAGGGGAGATATGATAAATGAAGCAGAACTTCAGAGGAGAAGAAAACGTTACCACGCATCCTGTGCTGCATTTATGTTTGATTTCAAGTGGCGAGGGAAAACATGGTGGTAAGAAGTCAAGTTGTACCAAAGCTATATAAAAAGATAGTAAAAATACATTGATTTGTGGTGGTTTAATTGTATTACTTGTAATCATCCTTTTCTCATGGTTTCATATTTAAGTATTGACGCGTCAAGGGAAGATGGATCGTATGGGCGTATCGCTAATGATTGCCACAATCATCCAAATTGTAAGATGAAAAAAATTGACGTCAATGGAAAGCCTCACCTTTGTCTGTTTGCCCTGAATGACATTAAAGAAGGAGAAGAAATTGCCTATGATTATGGGGGAGAAGACTACCCATGGAGAACACAAGTATGTTGTTAAGCACACTGTGTACAAAATAGGTCATATTTTTGCAACATGTCAACAAATTTGTTGGTTGATTAGAAATCTATGAATCAAATTTGTCTGTTCCAATAAATTATATCCAAATCCCCAAATCAACTCTCCTCAACAGGTGAGTTTAGGTGAATCATTGTGAATGTTGTCTCTTACAGATGACCAGAGTTGCTGTTAAAACCAGCACAGTGAATGCCTCTGATCCTTCTCTCCAGTCAGTGACTCAGATGGATGAAGAATCTGCTCAAATCAACTCTCCTCAACAGGTGAGTTCACATTCATTAGTAAAGATTTAGGTTTTTTGTCATGGTTTAGTGATTTGTAAGCATATTTTGATGAGTATCTGGTGTAAACTAGTACATTAAACTGTTTTACGACATGTGCCCAGTAGATCAGTTGTAGTGCAGTATTTAGGGCCACTTTTATCCTTCACTGGGATTTTTTTTCTGGGTTAATTGTTGCATTGAAATGGACACTTACGACGTCCCCACAACACACTTTTGGTCAGTATTTGAGTTCACACCCGTGTTTTGAATTTGATGAAACTGGTCCCCATAAGGAACTATAACGTTGTGTGTGTAAAGTCCCCATGAGGCTGGTTTTAATCTAGATATTTGTGTGTGTGAGCGCGCACTAGAGTTAGACTGGACAGGAAATATGTTATAGATGTAGTTGATTTCGTTTTACATTCTCAAATCATGTGGTATCTGCTTCAGATTTCTCTCATCTTTTTCCATTTTCTAAAATCTTGTCATTGTGAATGTTGTCTCTTACAGATGACCAGAGTTGCTGTTAAAACCAGCACAGTGAATGCCTCTGATCCTTCTCTCCAGTCAGTGACTCAGATGGATGAAGAATCTGCTCAAATCAACTCTCCTCAACAGGTGAGTTCACATTCATTAGTAAAGATTTAGGTTTTTTGTCATGGTTTAGTGATTTGTAAGCATATTTTGATGAGTATCTGGTGTAAACTAGTACATTAAACTGTTTTACGACATGTGCCCAGTAGATCAGTTGTAGTGCAGTATTTAGGGCCACTTTTATCCTTCACGGGATTTTTTTCTGGGTTAATTGTTGCATTGAAATGGACACTCACGACGTCCCCACAACACACTTTTGGTCAGTATTTGAGTTCACACCCGTGTTTTGAATTTGATGAAACTGGTCCCCATAAGGAACTATAACGTTGTGTGTGTAAAGTCCCCATGAGGCTGGTTTTAATCCAGATGTGTGTGTGTGAGCGCGCACAGAGTTAGACTGGACAGGAAATATGTTATAGATGTAGTTGATTTCGTTTTACATTCTCAAATCATGTGGTATCTGCTTCAGATTTCTCTTGTCTTTTTCCATTTTCTAAAATCTTGTCATTGTGAATGTTGTCTCTTACAGATGACCAGCGTTGCTGTTAAAACCAGCACAGTGAATGACTCTGATCCTTCTCTCCAGTCAGTGACTCAGATGGATGAAGAATCTGCTCAAATCAACTCTCCTCAACAGGTGAGTTCACATTCATTAGTAAAGATTTAGGTTTTTGTCACGGTTTAGTGATTTGTAAGCATATTTTGATGAGTATCTGGTGTAAACTAGTACATTAAACTGTTTTACGACATGTGCCCAGTAGATCAGTTGTAGTGCAGTATTTAGGGCCACTTTTATCCTTCACTGGGATTTTTTTTCTGGGTTAATTGTTGCATTGAAATGGACACTTACGACGTCCCCACAACACACTTTTGGTCAGTATTTGAGTTCACACCCGTGTTTTGAATTTGATGAAACTGGTCCCCATAAGGAACTATAACGTTGTGTGTGTAAAGTCCCCATGAGGCTGGTTTTAATCCAGATGTGTGTGTGTGTGAGCGCGCACTAGAGTTAGACTGGACAGGAAATATGTTATAGATGTAGTTGATTTCGTTTTACATTCTCAAATCATGTGGTATCTGCTTCAGATTTCTCTTGTCCTTTTCCATTTTCTAAAATCTTGTCATTGTGAATGTTGTCTTACAGATGACCAGAGTTGCCTGTTAATACCAGCACAGTGAATGACTCTGATCCTTCTCTCCAGTCAGTGACTCAGATGGATGAAGAATCTGCTCAAATCAACTCTCCTCAACAGGTGAGTTCACATTCATTAGTAAAGATTTAGGTTTTTTGTCACGGTTTAGTGATTTGTAAGCATATTTTGATGAGTATCTGGTGTAAACTAGTACATTAAACTGTTTTACGACATGTGCCCAGTAGATCAATTGTAGTGCAGTATTTAGGGCCACTTTTATCCTTCACAGGGATTTTTTTTCTGGGTTAATTGTTGCATTGAAATGGACACTTACGACGTCCCCACAACACACTTTTGGTCAGTATTTGAGTTCACACCCGTGTTTTGAATTTGATGAAACTGGTCCCCATAAGGAACTATAACGTTGTGTGTGTAAAGTCCCATGAGGCTGGTTTTAATCCAGATGTGTGTGTGTGTGAGCGCGCACTAGAGTTAGACTGGACAGGAAATATGTTATAGATGTAGTTGATTTCGTTTTACATTCTCAAATCATGTGGTATCTGCTTCAGATTTCTCTCATCTTTTTCCATTTTCTAAAATCTTGTCATTGTGAATGTTGTCTCTTACAGATGACCAGAGTTGCTGTTAAAACCAGCACAGTGAATGACTCTGATCCTTCTCTCTCCAGTCAGTGACTCAGATGGATGAAGAATCTGCTCAATCAACTCTCCTCCAACAGGTGAGTTCACATTCATTAGTAAAGATTTAGGTTTTTTGTCATGGTTTAGTGATTTGTAAGCATATTTTGATGAGTATCTGGGTAAACTAGTACATTAAAACTGTTTTACGACATGTGCCCAGTAGATCAGTTGTAGTGCAGTATTTAGGGCCACTTATATCCTTCACGGGAGTTTTTTTTCTGGGTTAAATTGTTGCATTGAAATGGACACTCACGACGTCCCCACAACACACTTTTGGTCAGTATTTGAGTTCACCACCCGTGTTTTGAATTTGATGAA